>CM050168.1:226233109-226458109 GCA_027410445.1 Discoglossus pictus | reverse complement strand
GTCTCCAGCGCTGGGACCAGCTGCCACTGACTGCAGAAAGACAGCTACAAAGTGGGAAGAAAAGTAGCTTTATTAGAATAGAGACCAATAAATTGTTGCACAGGTTTAATTACTTTCAGTCACATATTGCACTGCAGTAAATGGGCTAAGTCTACTGAGAATGTAAAGAAAAACAAACATTTCTGCACTGATTTAGGCATGCATGTTAAATGCAGTTTTAGATATAAAATATATGAATTTCAAAACATGTAATAAAATCCTTATTCCATTACAAGAAGGCTCAGAGTACTTACCTATAATCAGCAACAAATGTGCAATGAAGTGCATCTTGGAGGAAAACGATAACCTGGAGAAATCATAGGAATCATGGTTTTATTTTTACAACTTGAAGTGTATCATCTATATTTCAGTGATTGATGCAATGAGTCCTATAGCTCTGGAAATTCACTGTAATCCATTCCACCAACTTCTCCATATTGTTAGGGGCAAGTCCATGAAATATTCCTCTTTATAGCTGCAAGTTTTTACATGAAAAGAGTCTCCGTATCAAGAATGGGAGCATGGAGTTAGCTGCAGCTCTCCAGTCTCTACCATATGTGCCAGCAGTAACACATCCAGAGCAGCATTATTATATGGCACACTAAAAATATACACTCTGGACCATTTTGTATTGTATGTCCCAGCGTTGCTGTATATTTGTTGGTATTACTAAACATGTACTGCCCTATTTGTGTCTGTTAATACCACATAACCATTATTATTGTACATGTGCTAAATAGTACCATAATCAAGCTTGTAATCTTTTACATAAAAAAACACACATCTAACACTATCCTACATATATCATTATGCCATAACACTGGAATTCCTGTGCCTAGCATTATCACACACCTACTCTGCTTTATGTGTGCTAGTATATCTCAAAGCTGCCCTTTATAAATAGATTTATAAATATGTACACACACATCGTGTCCTGCCCTACGTCCAGTAACACCAAATATATACTGTAGCCTTATTTGTGCCCTGTCATAACACAAAGGGTTGCCTTAAGTATGTCATTGTCATATATTATATGTGCTCTGTATTACCTTATAGCAAGTGCTGCCCTATACATTGTATGCTGAAATGTCACACAACTATCTCTACCATAAACTATGCATTATAATACTTTAGACTATATGTGTGTCTTATAGTACCACAAAATAAATGCTGCCATATGTTATATGTGCCCAAGTAACACAACTTCCATTTGGGCTATATATCCTCAACAATGCTATTTTTACTCAGTGCTGCATTGTACATTTATTTTCCCCACAACATTAATCATCCAGTTCTACCTTATATGTACCTTTCAATCTTCCCTCCTTTACAAAAATATATCAATAAAAAATTAATATACACACACAGTAGCAGCATTTTTTACCCATTCAGAAAAAGTCAGTTAATGCTCCTACACACACACACACACATATATATATATATATGTGTGTATATATATATATATATATATATATATATATATATATATATATATAAGCAATTGAAGAACAAATCCTCCTTGCACATGCATCCCCACATACACGAGTAACTGGGCAAGTGTCCTCCTGTGAGGAGCAGTGCCCTGCTTTTTACCCACCACAATTATCAATGTGCTTCAGTTTGAGTAATAAACACTCTTCTGTAGCCTGTGTTGCCTTCTCTTCCCTCTGCACTTTGTGCTCCGCAGGCGCGCTCCTTATAAGAATATGAGCATCTGAGGGGGGGGGGGGGGGGGGGGGGGGGAATTCAAGGGAGGAGTCACGAGAAGGGTGTGAGGAGAGTGCAGTACACCCCACCCAAACCAGAGCCAAAACAAGTAAAGGAAAACTTCAATCCAATGTAAAAACCAAGGCTATATATTTATTAACTAATATTTATTATCTGTTGTGTTTATATACAGTTCTGAATCATTGAATATATATTATAATATATATATATATATATATATATATATATATATATATTCATAGTTTGTGTATAATCCATCCCTAGCTTTGATCAAAGCTGTTTGATACAGCAGGCATATGCTTAAGGGAAGCCATGTTCTAAATAATTATGGATTGCAAGAGTGAAGCCTTTGTGGGCACATTTGCATGTCCCTGCCAAGTTTCCCAGAATGCAGTGTAATAACTGTATTTCTCAGAATTCTGGGCATGAAACAGTTTTTTCTTTTTTTTAACTTGTTTTAGACATTCAAATGTGCACACAAATGTACTTTTTCTTTAATATATATATATATATATATATATATATATATATATATATATATACACACACACACAGTGGAACTTATATGTACAGTATGTCATTAATCCGCTCCTGAGGGACGGACAGATGCTGAATTAGATAAATATAGAATAAAATTGTTTCTATAGGAACTAACTAAATTTGGAGTAATCCATTCCCAGCCCCAAATGTGATATGTAAATAAATATAAATGTAACTAGAACTTTACTTTTACTGATGAATTATGATGGCAGAAGCTGAAGAGGAGCAAATTATCTATTGTTTAGATGTGGAGTTGCCTTCCATTAAATCATCAGGTAACTTCAGTTCTGGTGTTTAATTATTTTTTCCTTTCCCGATATTTCAATAGCACTCTATTTAGCTTAGAACTTATCCAATGTTGTCTGTTACTGTCTATTTTCTTAATTAATATTGTGACTAATATTGGATTTGACAAATATAGGTACCACTTTATGCATATCCATATGTATATGTATGCATACAAGAAAGAAGAAAAATTCTTCTCTCTAAAACATTAGATATCTGTTAGTAATAGAGGCTCTAGTTTACTCTTTTAAATTAAAGTAAAGTTATATTTTTTTCTCTCTGTTTCCACTGCGCTAGAAAGGATAAAATACTGGTGAACCTAATTGTGCCATTTTCGTTCATTGAATTAGTGAGAATGACCAAAGAACCAATGCATATTTCAATAATAGAAGATCTGCAACATAAAGGCCCAGCATTTTACCTGTAAGTGTATTGTTGACTGCTTGGTTGTTGAGAGAAGATGGATCAAGGGCTAAGGCTTGTCAGAAATTACTTAACAATAGAAAGAGTGTATTTTTTGTAACTTGTGTTCATGTGGATCCAGTTTTTATCTTTATTCTATAAAGATAAGAATATGTAGAGAACCCCTTCATAAATTATGTGAGAATTATGATCTCTTAAAATACCCTCCAGAGTACAAACCAAACATTAATTTTAGTATTTCTTGAAATCAACAGAACTGAGCTTTCCAAGGGCCAAAGAGATGGGCTTTGGTTTGAAATTGGTTTGAAATACATTGATTGCCATTTGGATAAGTCTAACCATCCAGATGGAAAGTTAATTTTACCTCTGAAGCAGCTATTTCTTTGACAGAGGTTCCAATTATGGTATAATTTAAAACTGTAGGTAATAATAAGGACTTATCAGTTGAATGCTTTTTAAAAATAGCATTTTCCTACGGTAAAATTACGTAGCCTTTAGGATCTAATCATAAAAGAACACCGCATTCTTATCTTTGCTAAACCTTTGTATTACCTTTGTATTCCCCTTGGGAATTGTTTATAGTGAAGTGTGTTGCACAAAGAGATACTAGGCATGTTCAGACCAATGGGACTGCACAGAAAATGATGCGGCTTATCAGTAATTAAATGCAGTCATCTCATTAAAACTTTTCACCTGTATGCAGGTCGATCAGAAAGGCTGACTGTCAGTTCAAAATGGCAAATTTCAGCATTATTTTATTGTAGGAAAATACATTCTTTTCATAACATTCAACTGACAAAAGTTCTTATTACCTTTTAATAATTCAAATTTTACGGTATTTGGAACCTCCTTTGTGTTACCTTAAGGAAGTTTCCCCAAAGCAAATTTGCAGAGCAGCCATGTGGTCAAAATTCCATGCTTTTGTTAAACATTATCTTGTCCCAGTTGGATGCAGTGACAATGTTATGATTGATATCCCACTCAAGTC
This sequence comes from Discoglossus pictus, assembly GCA_027410445.1. Lineage (NCBI taxonomy): Eukaryota > Metazoa > Chordata > Amphibia > Anura > Alytidae > Discoglossus > Discoglossus pictus. The sequence continues at coordinate 226,454,106 of CM050168.1, read as the reverse complement.
TGTGTTCATCTTTTGTATGCCTCTCATGTTTTGTATTACCTATTAAGCATAAAGGAAATAGAGAATTTGTACTTACCTGTAAATTATATGTATTTGTAGTCATTGATATAATTCAATTACTTCAGTGTATTTATCAAAATGTTTTCAATGTGTTTTTACACAGAGTTTACTTTATGAATTACACTGAGTGAGGCAAGGGGAGGGGTGTCTCTTAATCTAGATTTTTGTGTGTCTTACCTTAGCAACTGTGGCCTCTCATAATTACATTGCTGCTGTCGATTGTTTGTGGTTTCTCCTCCTTTATGGATTTGTTTAGATGTTTTCTATTGCACCAATTTTGAGTTAAAAAATACAGTCCGCCTCAGAAATAAAAATGAACATCTGTTACACGAAATTAATAGACCTGTGTAGGTGAGCTCAGGGAAGCATTTCCTGCTAGGCCTTAGCTATTTACTTGGACATGGCCAGTAACTGGGAGCACAGGGTGTGAAAGAGCTATGGATCCTTTCGTTTTGTAGTTTCACCACCAGTCCGTGGCAAACCGCTATATGGCTGTGTCGATATTTCAGTGCCAATATCATAGCGTTTGGCTTAGGTAAACTGTTAGGGTTAGGGTAACATTCTAAGGTTAGAACCTCTCTCAAATATAATAACAGGATAGATCTGAGCATTCTGTGGATGTATTTGGATAGAGAAAAATTATGGTAAGTTTACATGGAACTCAGTGATTATGTGGCCCTTTAAGATTGTTTTTTTTCTTGCAGCCTTGTCTGTCTTTTGTATTCACCCCTGATAAACCATGCAATCAGAATATATAGAAAACTGACAAACAATAGAAGTACAATTATTACCTGTTATTTTGTTTAGTGTCCACTATATATATTGATTTTATAAATAAAACCACTATTTCTCCCAATGTACTGCGCTGCTGAATATCTTAGCACAACAAAGATGAGGGAAGAAAAAAAAAAGAGAAAAAATACAAAATGAATAAGAAAAAAAGAAGAAAATAAATGTTGTATTATTATATTTTCCCAATGTTCTATCAATAAACATTTCTATTTTTCAATTAATTAATTTTGATGGGCAGCTAACTTCATAATGAATTTCACTCATACCGTGATTTATGACGGGTAATTACTCTAGCAATAAATTGCTGCTTCCTCTATGTATTTTTTGTCGTTTAGTCGATCGGTTGTGTCTCACTCTCTGTGACCCTATGGGCCCCAGTACACCAGGCACATCTGTCAGACACTGCCCCCTCTGAGCTTCATCCCGCTCGTGTTCATTGCTAAATGGCCTCATCTATCCATCTCTGCCTTTGCTGTCCCCTTCTTGATGTGTCTTCAATCTTTCCCATCATCAGAGTCTTCTCTAAAGCATCCTGTCTTCTCATGATGTGGCCAAAATATTTGCGCTTCGTCCTCATGACCAAACCTTCCAGTGAATAGTTTGTCTTGATATCCTGAAGTATTGATTGATATACTCTGAGCAGTTTTCTCCAGCACCACAATTCAAAGACTCAGCCTTCTTTATAGTCCAGCTCTCACATCAAGTTACAATTGTGTATACGACAGTTCAAACAATGTGAACCTTTGTTGATAGTGTAATATTTTTAATAGCTTGTCCAAGCTAATTTCATGGCTGCCGACACAATCTGAAGAGATCTTTGAGGAAAATAAAATGTGTCACTTCCTCCGCCTATTTGCCAGGAACTTACATTGCTACTTGCCACGATTTTCATCACTCTTCTTTCACCCTCATCAATAGGCCCTTAGTTCCTCCTCACTTTCAGCCATCATAGTAGTATCAACTGCGTATCTGAGGTTGTTATTTTTTTCCTAGAAATATTGATTCCAGCTTCGGATTAATCCAGCCTAGCCTTAAGCATGATGTACTCCTCATATATGTTTAAAAAAATGAAGGTTACAATTTACAACCATATCGCACTCCTTTCCCGATCTTGAACCATTATGTTTCATGTTCGGTACTTGGTCCACATATAGATTTCTCAGGTGGTGGATGAGATGATCTGGTACTCCCATCTCTTTAAGAACTTGCCACATTTCTTTGTGATCCACCCAGTATTTAGACTAGTTTGAAGCAGAAGTAATTTTTTCTGACACTCTCTTGCTTTCTCTATTATACAGTGGACATCATTAATTTGATCTCTTGTGCTTCTTCCTCTGTCGAACCAGGCTTGCACATCTGGTAGCTCCTGGTCCATATATTCACTGGTGGGTGTCTGATGTGACATGTCCGAATCTAGTCCATTTAAGTTTACTAATTCCAAGGTTATCAGTTCTTAACTTTGTCATAACATGTTTGACGACGTCCATTTTACCTTGGTTAATACTTCTAACATTCCAGATTCCTTTGCTGAATGAATTGTTCTTTGCAGCAGCAGACTTTCCTTTTCTGTCCAGACACATCTGCAGCTGGGTGTCCTCCCGACTTTGGCCCAACCACATAATTAGATCTGGTGCTACTCGTACTCACCTCCTGCTCTTCCCCAGTAATTTGGTAAGCACCTTCTGACCTGAGGGGCTCATCTTCTTGTGTCATATCGTTATGTCTCTGGGTGTGCTTGTGTATAAGGTTATCTTAGCAATGATACTGAAGTGGGTTGCTAGTTCCTTCTCCAGTGGTCCGTGATTTGTCTGAGCTTTCTGCTATGACTAGCCTATCTTGGGTGACCCTACATGGTGTAGCTCACAGCTACATAGAAGTACTCAAGCCCCTTAGTGATCCAGAACAGACCTGTATGTATACTTCTAGCTTATATTTTTAGAGGGGATTCTGTGAAAGTCTATATCGCCTAACTATTTGTTGCAGAGGATATCACATGAAGCACATTTAGTATTGTTTTATAAAACTGCTCATGTAAAAGTAAGTATTTACTTTCAGTAAATATAATTTCTCTAGTTGAAGGGTTAGAGGTTTGTGAGTTTGTCAGTTTGTTTAGCTTGGAATTCTTTGTGCCAGGGATATGCCAGGCAGAGAGTGACATATATCTTTTCAGTCGTATATTAAGTTTCCTGTAAACAGAAAAGTTTTCCGTGAGAGTGTCAGGGGCAGTGGATCACCAAGCACCCACAAATCACACTCGACTGCTTAGCTTTAAGGGAATTTAGTTCAGAAAAAGAACCCACCAAGGGCAGTCACTTGGTGCAATTCCTTCCAAATATTTCAGTGGAAATAAATTAGAATAAATATCTAAGTTGGACCAAAAACATACACACCACAAGTTACAGAAACTAGTGCCTATATTGCTCATTTTTATCTGTTATAAACCGAACTAAAGGAAAAGACACTCATATATCTGTGGCCCGTTCTCCTAATGGATAAATGATTACACCTTGTGGTTTTAGGCACGTATATATCCAAAAATATGCAGAACTACATGATTAAAATGTAATTCTCTTTACAGTTTAAAATGAACACAACGTTTAAAATACTAAAAATCACAAAATGTTCCTATAGTCAAGATTCTATTCAAATAGTCTATATAGCTTTACATTGAGAATGCATTGAATGCCTTTTACGCAATTACAGATCTTAACCGTCTGTGACAATACCAATAGTGGGTAAATGTTAATACAATGTAAACTTATATATTGTGAACTGATTAATAAATATTTATAAAGTGTATATGGCATAAGGTGCTTGATAATTTTTATCTGTTACTGTCTGTTATTGCCCTCATCACTCTATTGACTGTGACACCTCCCCCATTCACAACTGCTAAGCAAAAGATTGGGAAATTATCCTGTACAGTAAAACTGTCCCAGCTGAGACTGGTAATATTTAGGGTATGCAAGAGAATTTTATTACCCATGATCAACATTTACCCTGAGGATTCCTGGACAACAAGTAACCCATGCATGCTTATAAATAAACAACCCAAGGGAGTAGTTTTCACCATGTTCCAATGCCAGCCTCATCTGCTTATAAATAAATGTTTGTTTTTATCTGGATGCATTACTTCTAATTGTCCTCCCTATGTGAAATGCTAAAAATAGGAATAACTGTTTAACTATGCATTGAAGGACATCTTGCGGTCCTGTGATTGTATGCTAAGACTAAACTCCTATCCTCTGTCCTTTTTTCAAGCATCAAGATCTAGTTTCCTGTTCAACTGTTTTTCTTGTTTAACTTTTGCAAGTGGATTTTTCTTTGCAAGTAAAGGCTGATAAATTGCAGAGTGCACTAATTGGACCCAGGTGAGAGGGGTGTGGCATAAGGGAGGAGGGAGTTCAAAGAAAAGGGAGGACAGATTTATAGTGCAAAGGAGGAAGAATAAAAAAAAAAAATATATATATATATATATTATTTTTTGGGTATTTTTTTTACAGAACTTTATACAAATATATTATTTTACATTCTTTATTTTTCCCACTAAATGTTTGTAGACAATAATAATAATTATGAGTTAGTCCAGTGGCAACCTCACTGTAAAGCCTGTCATATGTATGCACTACTGGAACACATGATCCAGGGTCCATACCTCTGTGACAGGTGTGAGCATGTTGCCTCTCTGAAAGCTCAAATTGGAGAACTGAAGAGGAGAATTGCAGTACTTGGTGAGATTGCTCCACTGGAAAGGGGGTTGGTGCTCATGGAGCACAGTTTAGCTGGGCCTAGCGTGGAGGGTGGAGCTGGGACTAGTGAGGATGTCCAGGGAGGTAGCTGGCTTACAGTTAGAAGGGGAATCGGGGGGAACAGGAGGAGGCAGGCCAGTTCTGAGTTGGCAAACACGAACAGATTTGCCAGATTGAGTGAAACTGTTGGGGATGTCCATTCAGGAATGGCAATGCCAGATAGAGCTGTTCCCTCTAACAGACGGGAGAACAGTTCCACTGGAGGAGTGGGAGGGCAGAATAGGCAGAGCAACAGACAGGTTTTGGTGGTAGGGAACTCTATTATTAGGAAGGTAGACAGGGTGATTTGTCACCCAGATTCCAGAAATCGAACGGTTTGCTGTCTCCCGTGTGCTCGGGTTCGTCATGTTGTGGATCAAGTAGACACATTATTGGGAGGGGCTGGAAATGAACCGGTGGTCATGGTGCATATTGGTACCAATGACAAAGTTAGTGGAAGATGGAGTGTGCTAAAGAAGGCTTTTATAGAACAGGTAATAAGCTGAAGGCAAGGACCTCCAAGGTAGTATTTTCTGAGATACTACCAGTGCCACGTGCTAGCTCAGGGAGGCAGAAGGAGCTTAGTGAGGTTAATGTGTGGCTAAAGATGTGGTGCACTAAGGAGGGGTTTGGGTTTTTAGAGCACTGGGCTGACTTCTCACTTTGGTACAATCTCTACATCAGGGATGGATTGCACCTTAATGACGAGGGAGCTTTTGTTCCAGGGGATAGGATGGTAGAAAGGATGGATAGGTTTTTAAACTAGTAGGTGGGGGGAGGGACTAGAAGTAATGGGGTAGAAAGTGAAGGGTTATAAGGGATGAATTAACAACTCATAGGGGAGGAGATGGGGGGAGTGGTAGTATAGTCAATAGGGAGGTAGTACTAAGTAACTCAATTACAGTGGCAGGCACTTCAGAACTACAGACTCATAACATAAGGTGTGTGTTTGCTAATGCCAGAAGCTTGCCAGGAAAACAATGGGAGAGTTAGAATTATTAGCAATTAATGAAAAATGGGATTTAATAGGCATTACTGAAACGTGGTAGGATGACTCTCATGACTGGACTGTTAATCTGGATGGTTATAAACTATTTAGGAAAGATAGAGGCAATGGTAAAAGAGGAGGAGGGATTTGTCTGTATGTTAAGCCTGAATTTAAGCCTATAGTCAGAGAAGATATTTATGGCGGAATGAGTGATAAAGTTGAATGTTTGTGGGTAGAGTTAAATAGCGGAGCAGCAAAGTCCAAAAAAATATTAGATTTAGATTTATATTTAGATTAGATTTAAATTACCCTGAAATAAACTGGATAGATGAGACCAGCAGTTCAGCTAAGGGGAGCAGGTTCTTGAGTACACTCAGGGATCATTATCTGGCCCAGGTTATACAAGAGCCTACTATAAATGAAGCTTAGATTTAGTCATCACAACTAATATTGTTATAGTATCAAATGTTGAAATTGGGCAACTGTTGGGAAACACTGATCACAACACAGTCTTATTTGAGATTGAATTAAAAAAAAAACATTTTAAAGGGCCAACCAAAACTATTAATTTTAAAAGGGCAGATTTTAACGGTCTAAGGGCAGCAATACAAAGTATAGACTGGGACAGAGAATTGATTGGTAAAAACACTGAACATAAATGGACAACATTTAAATCCTTATTAAATAAACATACTTATCACCATATACCAAGTGGGAATAAAAGTAAAAGGAGTAAAAAACAGGCATTTTTTAACAAAAAAGAGGGGGCAGAGACTGCTTTACGGGAGTACAAGGAAATCAACAAGGCTTGCAAAATCGCAATTAGACTGGCTAAAATAGAAAATTAAAAATGTATTGCAAAAGAGGGTAAGACTAACCCTAAATATTTTTTAAGTATATTAATGGGAAGAAGGCGAGGAAAGAAGCTAAAGGAACATTACAATGTGACACAGTCCGTCTGACAATTAGTGACCAGGAAAAGGCAGATTAGCTAAATAGGCTCTTTTCTTCTGTGTACACAAGGGAGGTACCAGTGGTTGGGACGCTGCAACATAATGGGGCTATACTACCTTTGCCAAATAATTGGTTAATGCAGGAAGTAATCCAAAAGAGGTTGGAAAAAATAAATGTTGATAAAGCCCCAGGTCCTGATGGAATACATCCACGGGTACTGAGGGAACAGGGTTCTGTAATAGCCAAATCATTATATTTAATTTTTCAAGATTCACTCCACACATGGTCTCTACCAGATGACTGGAGAAAAGCAGATGTGATACCTATATTTAAAAGGGGAGCAAGAGCAAATCCGGGGAATTATAGACCAGTGAGCCTCACTTCTGTAGTGGGGAAGCTTTTAGACGGGTTAATAAGGGATAATTTACATGAATATGTCTATTTGAACAGGATTATAAGTAGGAGTCGGCATGGATTTATGAGGGATAGGTCATGTCAAATCAAATCTAATTAGTTTCTATGAGGAGGTTAGTAGGAACTTGGATCAAGGCAACTCAGTGGATGCAGTCTTTTTGGATCTTGCAAAGACTTTTGATACCGTGCCACATGGGAGACTATTGTGCAAACTAAGAGCTATAGGAATTGCAGTAAATATCTGCTCATGGATTGAGAGCTGGCTAAAAGACAGGAAGCAAAGGGTTGTTGTAAATGGACCATACTCTGTCTTATTGGACTAATGTGGTAAGTGGGGTTCCTAAGGGCCCAGTATTAGGTCCTCTCCTTATTAACATATTTATTTAATGACTGGAAAGTAGTTTCTCCATTTTTGCTGATGACGCAAAGTTGTGCAAGGTAATTAAGTCTGATAATGATGTGCTTTCCCTTCAAAGGGATTTACATAAAATTGAGGAATGGGCATCTAAATGGCAGATGAGATTTAATATGAATAAATGTAAAGTTATGCATCTGGGAAGGAAAAACAGCCATGCAATTTATAATCTTAATGGAGCAAATCTAGGGGTATCAGATCTTGGAAAGGGATTTGGGAGTGCTTGTGGACAACCACTTAGGTAACAGTGCTCAAAGCCAAGCAGCAGCTGCAAAGGCAAATCAAATATTAGTATGTATTAAGAAGGATATAGAAGCAAGGGAAGCAAATATAATTCTGTCACTATACAAATCTCTAGTACGCCCTCATTTGGAATATGGAGTCCGGTTTTGGGTACCACTTCATACAAAGGATATTTTAGAGCTGGAAAAAGTAAAGAGGAGGGCAACAAAACTAATAAGGGGAATGGAGAGGCTAAGTTATGAAGAAAGACTAACCAAATTAAACTTCTAAGAGGAGATATGATTACCTTTTATAAATACATCCAGGGTCAGTATAAAGATTTGTCAAGGGAGCTTTTTGTGCCAAGAGGTTTTAAACTGACAAGAGGACATCCCTTGAGGTTAGAAGTAAAAATATTCCACCTTAAAGAAAGAAAAGGGTTCTTCACAGTAAGGGGAGGTGGTGACAGCGGATTCGATAGGTAACTTTAAAAGGGGACTGGATTTATTTCTAATTAAAAAGGGAATTCAGGGTTATCCTGGATAATTAGAGAGAGTATTGATCCAGGGAGAAATCCGATCGTCAGTATCTGGGGTCAGGAAGGAATTCATTTTTTCCCCCCCTTTGAGACGATTGGCTGAGTCTCATTTTTTTTTTTTTTTTTGGCCTTCCTCTGGATTAATTAATAATTTAAAATGAAATAAAAATAATTAAATAATTGATTAATACTTAATTAACAACTAATTAATTAATATTTAATCCGCATATTGCAGATCAGAGGAGATCTTAAAAGGTTGAATTTGATGGACTGAAAGTCTTTTTTCAACCTTAATTACTATGTAACTTGTAACATACCTGACCCTTTTAACTCTTTATGGCTAACCACTTACCTCTCTGTTGTAACCCTAAATTCTGACCTGCTCTATATTTTAATTTTACCTTTTTGCTGGTGCCTTTTTACCTGCTTCTGTCACATTCGTGCTTCTTTCCTCTCAAAACTTTACCTGCTCCTACCTGAATTTTCGCCAATTCTTGACATGTTTTGCTTCTGTTCTTTCCCTTTTGTCACCTCTTATTGTCATAAGCCCATCTTCCTTTCTTGCTCTGGAATACTATTTACCACAACAATTGAAAATATTTTCAGTAATGCAAATAAAAATAATATATAAATGTTTCTGATTTCCATTATCCAGCTAATCAGCTGCAATTTTCAATATTCAATTTTGACAGAGAAATTAACACACATTAGCAATAGAACAGATAGCATGCTCTCACTGTGGGAGAACCACTGCCCCAACAATGAACCTTGGCATTCATCCTTAAAGGGACACTGAAGTCATCCAAACGGCTCATCAGATACAGATGCAATGGTGAAAATAAAGTCAAAATTCACAAGCAATTTGTTTTAAATGATGCCTTTTTCACCCATATATCTCTGTGTTTAAATGTGTTTCTAATGCTCATTATAGCTTTTCTCCAGAGTCCTGCATTAGTAATTAGAAGTGGTATACAACAGCTGTAACCAATAGGCTGCGTACTGTGTAGTACATCGGAGTCTATGGAGTTGACTGTTACTTGACAGCTCTGTCAGTTAGACACCCCCAGCATGTACAAAACAGTGGTGATGTCACTGCTGGAGGTTGTCCTAGCCTCTCCATCCCCAGAGACTGATTTGATGGGGCAGAATGCTTTAACTGCAATGCATTACAGCATCCTGTGTCCTGTTTACATCCCTATAGACTCGCCTTGCTGTATATCTTCCTGCCTGTGTCCTACACACCAACTATTACAAAAGTTAGTAAGAAAAAGAAAAGTGAAATTAATTGAACAGAATACAATGTTTGTAGGTGTTTTTAAACAGCACTATATAAAGCCAGTTGAGGACATTTACAGGTCAAGAATGATGCTCAGAGATTCACAAGACATTTAGAAGAAAATGATTGGACTGTTGGAAGGAATGTTATGGGCAAGAGACAATTATCCATGCCAAGTGCGGATTTTGCATCTAGTTACTAATGAAGCTTGGAACATTATTATTATCTCAATTATATAGCGCCAACAAAAACTGTTAATTTAACTCAAAAGACAAATGCAGTTCTAGAAAAAAGACACTTGTTTGTCGAGTATGTACCAAGTTAACAGTGATCTGCAGTGATCCTTTAGGTGTACAAGACAGCCAGAAAATATATCTCCATTCTGATTGGCTAAAGAGCCATGCCCCCATAACATAGCAGTAATGAAGCCAAAGGGAAGACTGAAAGCAATATAAACATGAAATCTTCAAAATAAGATAACTGCTAAAACGCTTCTTTTTCAAAAAACTATTTCCACATGAGATCTAAATGATCCTGAATGCCAATTTCCAACACAATTGTGTCCATTTAAGAGTCTGATATGTAAACATCCAAAGGATTAACACACTTCTGTCAGAGCTATTATTATTAATATGTATAGTTTACAGAGTTAGTGGTTCTCATAGCTGCAGGGTGGTGCTGGGACACTCTTCTGCTCCTCCGATCTTTACATGTATAATCTCACACTGCCTTATATTAGGGCCAAAGGTAAGCACTGGGTTTTCATAGCTTGGAGCGTACTTCCTGTCCTGGTGCATGCCACACAATAGAGTCCGGAGCTCCTGGCGGAACTTGGGGCTCAACCCCAGATAGATGATAGGGTTGTAGAAACTGGCTGACTTGGCAAGCAGAGTGGCTGCCACACTTGTGAGGGCTGGAACACGAAAGCCACAGGCTGACCACATGGAAATAACAGCATATGGAGACCAGGCAAGCAGGAATGCTGCACAGATCACAAAAGAAACCTAATGGCAAGATCAAGAGCATAATTACAATGCAGGCAGGCACTTTCCAGACATTTCATGCTTAGAATCTACAGCCTAACAGCAAGCTTTAATGAAATCTGTGTTAATGGTCAATTGCATAGGAATACCATAGAGATTTTTTACCTTTCCAAGTTGTTGAGATGTCCTGTCTCTGTTATATAAAAACTAAAATCTGACCACTGTTGCTTCGTTGTTTAATTAATCATTTACTCTTTATTAATTGCTACTTGGTCGTCTGGTTTCACCAAGATGTATATCATTTTAAAATTAAATCTAATTTACCCAATAGGATATGAAACTTACTTTAGAATTCCAGTACCAGTAATGATATAGACCCTGAGGTCATAACCCAGTCTAGACCTCTGGCAAAACAAATATTAAAGGTCTCGCTCTGGTGCGATGTGTATAGATATGACAAATACAGAGCAGCCTATTATTCATAAAACCATTCTTGACAAAATAGTAGCAGAGCAGTGGAATGGACAAGTGTGACTGAATGTTTTAAAAATATGGGCATAGCCCTTCTTAATAGTTATTTTTATTTTTTACATTTTCAAAAAATATTTTCTCCATTATCAAGTCAATTTTTTCAAAAGAGCATATCAATATGATGTGTAAGAAAGAGCAGTTTCAAATAGTGTTGGTGTTTTGTTACCTATTTCTAATAGATGAGTTTATTGCTTTATTTAAGTTTGTCGTGTGTTTGCCTTTTGCAAGGGGTTGGTTTACATGTTATTTGCTGAAAACACATATGCTTGAAATATATATATATTTTTTAAACTGGACTAACAGGTGTCATGATGCCCTTGAACCCCACAAGCAACCTTGTTATTTGGGACCATAACACATGGAATTGCTAATATTATTGGACATGAGGCTTGTAAGGACTTTGACATGTTTGTATGTGTAATGTAATGTTGGCCACCATAATGAATGTTTGGGTTGCTATGTGATGTGATCACTATGTGCTCATAGGTGGCAGAAATTGTTTATACCATGTAATATTCTGATGTATTTGGTCCAGGAATAGAATTCCCAGATTTTACTTTATCCCCTCCCTAGTCCCCAATGCGTGATAAAAGTACAGTCTTAAAGGTATATGCTAGTGAGCTGGGTTATGAATGCATCTGATGGAAGATAATTAGTAGTGTATGAAAACATGAGTTATATAGAAAAGTTCAGTTTACTTACAAAGCTATTTGCACAAAAGTCAAATCCAGCTGTTCACACCCACAGGATGCTTACATAAGCCGGGTACACACAAGAAATACAGCAGGGTACATATTTTGGCCTTTCTGGTACAGAGCTCAGGAAGTAACTGCAGTTCTTGTACTGAGCATGGCAGAAGCCACTGAGGTGAAGAATGATACAATGAAGGCTCCTCTGGCTAGGATGTATAACGAAATAAAAGATAGTGGAGAACTTCCGGCGGAACTAACGGAAGCAAAAATTATAAATATATTAAAAGAGGATAAAGATCCGGCCGATGAGAAGAGTTATAGACCCATATCTCTTTTGAACTTTGACCTGAAATTATACTCTAAAATATTAGCAAAAAGGCTAGACCCTTTAATTGGTAAACTCATAAACCCAGATCAGGTAGGTTTTGTTAGATCTCGTGATAATATTAAAAGTTTAATGAATATTCTATCTTCGGGATTAAAAAAGGAACCCCCATGCTGGCCCTGTCAATAGACGCTGAAAAAGCGTTTGACAGGGTCAGCTGGGAGTTCCTGCAGGTAGTGCTTTAGAAATATGGTTTAGGGGATTTCGCAAATAAGGCGATAAGAGCCCTGTATAGTAATTTAAGAGCAAAAGTGGTGGGGACAAATTTTGAGACAAACTTTTTTGGCATGACGAATGGAACAAGACAGGGGTGTCCCCTGTCTCCGTTACTATTTGTCTTATATATTGAACCTCTGTTAGAGAAAATAAGAACAGCGAAGGACATAAGCGGCATTAAAATTGGGGAGAAAGAATATAAAACAATTATTTATGCCGATGATATGATTATCATTCTCACGGATCCTGAGAAATCTTTATTAAATCTAGAAGCGATATTAAATAGCTTCAGTAATGTATCTTACTTTAAAGTGAATACATCTAAGACAGATATAATTACTAGAGGCTTATCCCCAGAAATTAAATCAAATCTAAGAGAGAGAGATATCAATATAATTGGAATGTAAAACAAATTAGACATTTGGGAATATGCATATCTTTTGATATTAAAAATATTTTAAAAAATAACCTGTCCAATATACAGTATATAAAACCATATCAAAAGTTATCCAAGAGTGGAGATCAATCCATTTATCTTGGACTGCGAGAATAGCTGTAATAAAAATGATCGTCATACCAAAATTAACATCCTTAGATCTATTCCTGATATTCCCATGCTCTATTGGATAAAGAGATTTCAACAACTAATAGACACATATATGCTTCAGGGTAAAAGAGCGAGGATAGTTGGTACAATTACTAGAAGAAGAATAGAGTTCGGAGGACTTGCCTCCCCATGCATAAAATATATTTCTACAGCTATATCATTAGCCCAGATTATGTCATGGAATCTTCCATCAGTAAATCCAAATTGGAAAGAGATGGAGAAAGTATTCTTGGATTCCATCCCTATTAATGCCATAATTTGGATTTCAAGTATGGATTTGGTAAAGAACAACTTAGTGCCAAAGCATATTAAATCTCTGCTTAAATTTTGGATGAAAATTAGATCTAAGATGAAATTATCAGGGCTTCAGACAATATCCCTGGAAAAATGGATAGAGAATGGCATTTACCGTATAATAGATTTTTATGAGGAAGGCACACTACTTAGCTGGTCAAGACTACTTGCCAAATTTAAACTTGATAAAAATGTGTGGCTACATTATATGAATATTCAGAGTGCTTTAAAACGGAGAGGTTTTAAAAAGGAAAATATGGATAGGTTAACACCCTTTGAACTCCTACTATATAATACAAATACCCGTCATAGAATTTCTAAATGTCAGGAGATTATCTCCCTAAATACTCAGAATAGTAAAACCCCAGGGATGTTGAAATGGGAGGAAAATTGATCATTATCTATTAGTATGGATGAGTGGGTTAAAACTATAAAAATGGTAAAAATATCGGCTAGATCCTCTGCTAATTACGAAACATACTTCAAAATGGTCAACATGTGGTACCGTGTACCGGACTCAATTAATACATTTTTTCATAAGGATATAGTATTTTGTTGGAAAGAGTGTGGTTTGAGAGCTGATGTTAAACATGTTTGGTAGGAATGTACCAAAGTGAATGCCTTTTGGAGGAAATGCTGTTTATGGCTGGAGATGTTAATAGAAGCTGTAATCCCCTTTAATCCAGATGTGCTACTACTCCACATTAATCTCAAGGAGACATTTCCAAAAGAATATTTTTTACTATCTCATATCCTGTTGGTAGTTAAAGGGCTAATGTGTAAATATTGGAAAGAAAATACACTTCCGTCTATGTCAGAAATAGCCAGGGTGGTTACTAAAAATAGAGAGTTTGACTTAAGGTCATTTGGTCAAGCAAGCTCAAAAAAAGGGGTCTGGATAAGGAATGGCAAATATGGGATTCTTTTATAAAGAGGAAAGAAGGAATAGTTAGGGTTTAAAAGAAAGGAAAAATCTTCTCTCCGTTGATGGGCTTTGCTCCTCCTCTTTACCTTCTGCTCTTGCGAGACTTGATGTTATTCCTGTTTATACGACTTCCTATTCTATGCTGATGGGATTATGGTCATGATTTCCCTGCCTTTGAATTTGATTGATTGGAATGTATATTTTGTATGTGAAGACTGTTTATGTATATATTTATTGTTTTATTTGTTATATGAAAACTAATAAATAGAAATTAAAAGGGAAAAAAAAATTATACAATGTATTAGCGTGATTCTGAATTTGAATGTTATTCTAATTCAGGTGGGATTTTCTAGGGGCGTACACGATCAATTGTAAATGCCAAACATTTTTGCTAACTTCAAGGTAAGCTAATTAATGTTTATTTTCGGATATATTCATGCAAAAAAATTTTTTTTATACACTATTTATTCTCCTCTATCAGTTGCATTCATAATCCTACAGTGCTTTGCAAAAGTATTTACCCCCTTGACTTTTTACCTATTTTATTACATTACAGACTTAAGTTTAATGTTTTGTTAATCTGAATTTTATGTGATGGATCAGAACACAATAGGCTAAATTAGTGAAGTGAAATGAGAAAAATATTTGAAATAGAAAACAGAAAATTGGCATGTGCGTATGTATTCACCCCCTTTTTTATGAACCCATAAAAAAGCTCTGGTGCAACCAATTACCTTCAGAAGTCACATAATTAGTGAATAAATGAATGTCGACCTGTGTGCAATCTAAGTGTCACATGATCTGTCATTACATATACACACCTTTTTTTAAAGGCCCCAGAGGCTGCAACACCTAACCAAGAGGCACCACTAACCAAACACTGCCATGAAAACCAAGGAACTCTCCTAACATGTAAGGGACAATGTTGAGAAATACAAGTCAGGTTTAGGTTATAAAAATGTTTCCAAATCTTTGATGATTCCCAGGAGCACCATCAAATCTATCATAACCAAATGGAAACAACACAGCACAACTGCAAACCTGCCAAGAGACGGCAGCCCACCAAATCTCACGGACCGGGCAAGGAGGGCATTAATCAGAGAGGCAGCACAGAGACCTAAGGTAACCCTGGAGGAGCTGCAGAGTTCCATAGCAGAGACTGGAGTATGTGTACATAGGACGACAATAAGCCGTACGCTCCATAGATTTGGGCTGTATGGCAGAGTGGCCAGAAGTAAGCCATTACTTCCAGCAAAAAACAAAATGGCAAGTTTTGAGTTTGCGAAAAGGCATGTGGGAGACTCCCAAAATGTATGGAGGAAGGTGCTCTGGTCTGATGAGACTAATATTGAACTTTTCGGCCATCAAAGAAAACGCAATGTCTGGCACAAACCCAACACATCACATCACCTAAAGAACACCATCCCCACAGTGAAACATGGTGGCAGCATCATTTTGTGGGGATGCTTTTCAGCAGCCTGGACTGTGAAACTGGTCAGAGTTGAGGGAAAGAAGGATGGTGCTAAATACAGGGATATTCTTTAGCCAAACCTGTACCACTCTGTGCGTGATTTGAGGCTAGGACAAAGGTTCACATTTCAGCAGGACAATGACCCCAAACACACTGCTAAAGCAAAACTTTAGTGGTTTAAGGGGAAACATGTAAATGTGTTGGAATGGCCTAGTCAAAGCCCAGATCTCAATCCAATAGAAAATCAGTGGTCAGACTTAAAGATTGCTGTTCACAAGCACAAACCATCCAACTTGAAGGAGCTGGAGCAGTTTTGCAAGGAGGAATGGGCAAAATCCCAGTGGTAAGATGTGGCAAGCTCTTAGAGACTCATCCAAAGCGACTTGGAGCTGTGATTGCCGCAAAAGGTAGCTCTACAAAGTATTGAATTGTTATGCACATAGACTTTTTCTGTTATTTTGTCCTATTAGTTTACTTCAAAATAATAATAAAAAAACATCTTCTAAGTTGTGGGCATGTTCTGTAAATTAATTGATGCAAATCCTCAAAGAATCCATGTTAATTCCAGATTGTGAGGCAACAAAACACGAAAAATGCCAAGGGGATGAATACTTTTGCAAGGCACTGTACATATCCCTTTAAAGTTTGAAGTGACTTAACAAAATAACTCCACAGGTCCTGGTGTATCTGAAAACCAGTGAGGGGGTTGATAACCTTTGTAACCCTAAGATGGGTAGATCACAGTGAGAAACCAGACCCCTCATCCAGGAGGGGGATGATGAGGGGGGCATGTGTGTTTTCTTTGATTTTAAAATGTATCTGAAGAAAGAATAAAGCTAGTCTATGTCTGATACACTAATTGAATGTTGTGTGCTTGTTCTTGATCCTAAGTACAAGGGATTAGGGAAAATGCTTTATTATTTTTTTAATAAGATAATAAGAACCTGTAACCTGTGAGTTCCTGAGCGATGAACACAAAATCCCATGACACAGGGGTTCCATATAAGCTGAAAGCAGGAGGTTGTGGGGTGAACCTGAGCCCTGGGTCGTGACATCAGGTTAGTACTGTGGCTAGTCTTATAGCTATATGATTGACATTGAAGAAAATATAGCTTAATTATGCCATACCCGAAGTAGGTAATATCCTGCAATATATTAGTCGGATTCCACCATCAGACTTTTTCATCCCTGAAACACTAGGTAATTATCCCAATTAACTCCTAAATTACTTTTGGGATTCTTTATCAGTGAGGTGCAGGTATATCTTTAGGCATAGTTGGGTAAGGAGTGTCTGGAGACCCTTATGATCTTTAAGAAGTGCTTATAAGCTCTGTTTTTACGGCCTATAATCAAACTAGAGCGCAAACATTAGCTGTCATTTTGCTCTGTGGTTATGAGGAAACACTATATACATAACTATTTGTATTGTCTGTCAAACTGCATTGAATACTTTTTGATCAGATACTTTGCTGCTGCAGTTAATGTTCTGCCTCTGTGTATTGGAGTGTAGTACCCCTGTTCAGGATACTACATTACTGTAAGATTGGTTTTGCTGCTATAGTTTCTGTACCGGTGTACATACTGCCTTATTGCTGGAGTCTCTACCCCTTTGTGGACACTGGCTAGCTGGTTTCCGTGATCAGTGCACCTATATGTGCATTGCTCATATGAATCCACACCTCTGTGTATTTGCTCATTTATCTCTCTGCACATGTAGTTTTAGTTCCTGAGGACAAAAAATGATTATCCATATGTTGTCAATGGAATTTAGCAAAACAAATTCTTCCTTTGCTCTTCTGTGTATGATGGCAGATTTTTAAACTGAACCAGTCGCTAAAGTCCATATAATGACAAAATTAATCTAACCCTTTATTTTGTACATTCCCCTCTGAATATATATGCCTTTCTATTATATATTCATTTCATTATATATTTCTATTTGGAACGGTCCTAATGTATGTTTTCCCCCCATGGGTGTGAAGCAAAGATGATGAAACCAATTTTCTGCAAGGATAAGTAGCAAATATCTTATCTTATCTGCCATTTGATGATAAAAGAGTCTATTTCCTGACAGATAAAACCAAATGATCATTGAGCGGGATAGATTTTTTCTTAATGACAAATGGAGATATTACCATCTATCTGTAAAGGGAAAATTACATACATTCTCCCTGTGCTCTCACATGCAATAAGGTTCTATATACAGTAGAACCCCAACTAACAGGACTCTCAAGCAACCAGCACCAGCATCAATTCCCCATTTTCAAAAAATTCACACTAAACCGGCACTATCCGGAGTTCGAGACTGCAAAAAAAAAAATGCCAACTTTTTTCTAATTTTAGGTGCTAATGCCTTTTTAAAGGCATTTTGCAGGGTTTTGGGTTGTTTAAGGGTCGTTTAGACCCTTAAATTCTGGGACTCCTGATTATCCGGCAACTAAAGTTATACGGCAATAGGGAGTCCCCGTGAGTGCCCGATAACAGGGGTTTTACTGTAGTCTTAAAGGACACGACATAGAGTCAGGGACATAAATATTCTTGTTCCCATGGAAATGACCTAAGGAGGCTGTGGTCTATATACTGGCAAGATTATATTCTTAATGTCTGAAGGTTTGACAATCCATATATAGTGGAAAGATGCATGGCTTCCCAGAGGATTTTGTTGGGGAATGACTTGGGGCATTTGGAAAAACTATGCAACCCGGTATCTTGAAGCTGTTCCTATGTCTAATATTTCATTATGTCTTGCTATTTGTCTGCCTACTGGCAGTAATTCAGAAAAGGGTGCCCCCGACCTCCTAGCTCCAGTAAAGCCCCCTATCAGGCTCAATTCTCCACAATCCCCAGGCGTAGCCCATAGCAGTACATGAGATGTGTGTGCCCCCCCCCCCCCCTCCCATAGCAACCCTCTTACCGATTTCCAAAGGCAGTGGTAGCTAGTATTGCTAATGATCTGAGGGAGATGTTCTGATTATGGGTAATTGAGCCTTCCCGTAGTCCCTGGGCGAATCCAGTAGTGTATGGAATCACTCGGTTTTGCATGGACTATAGTAAGCTTAATGAAAGGACTAAAACTGACGCTTATCCTATTCTACGCATGGACGAGTTGTTAGACTGCCTGGGTACTGCTAAGTACCTAACAACTCTTGATCTCTCTAAAGGCTATTGGCAACCCTTTTGTACTTTACCTATTCAAGCTGATGCTGTTTGGGGTTAACAATGCCTCCTAAGCCTTTCAGAGGTTGGTACAACAACGGTTTGCCCAGGCTTACTTGAATGACTGATATTTTTTGTGATACGTTCGCTATTAAGGGGGCTAGTTTGACCAATCGCCCTGATAAGTGTCAGTGGGCCCAGGCAGAAGTTCAGTACTTAGGCGATTGGGTAGGCAGCGGGCAAGTTAGGCTAGAACCAGCTAAGAGGGGATTTCTGCCTGGCCCAACCCCAGATGAAAAAGCAAGTGGGAATCACGCAGTATTACAGAAAATGTATTACTGTGCCATGGCCAATCTGTTGACAGACCTGACCTGGAAGAGGATGCCCTGGATGATTGACTGGCCCCCTGCCTGTGAGGTTGCTTTTAGAGCCATGACGAAAGTGGCTACCTCAGACTTCAAAAGACCATTCATTGCACATATTGAAGCATCCACTTATGGATTAGGAGTGGTCTTAAGCCAGAAGAATGAGCTAGGCAACAAGCATCCAATAGCCTATCTCAGTAGGAAACTGCTGCCAAGGGAGGTGGTCTATGCAGCACTGGAGAAGGAGTGTTGGACTGTGGCGTGTGCTTTAAAGTAATTACAACATTACCTCTATGACAGGGAGTTTACAGTGGTCACAGATCACAATACCCTAATTTGGTTGTTTAGTGTGGCAGAAGACAATGGACACTGTTCAATTCAAAGTAGCAATGCGAATCTGCATGTCCATTCTGTTCAAAAAAGCAATACGATTCAGCATTCATGAATGGGAAAATACCAAGAATCTGGGAATCAAGGCTCCTAAATTGCTAATGTCTTGCTCCTAAATATTTTCCTTTTATTATAGTTACATAGTTACCTAGGCCCTCATTCAATTGCAATTTGGCCAATTGGCTCTAAATAAGCACATAGCATATTTTTTTTAAAGAAGTTTTTAGTTAGTAAGCATCTATCCAAAAGCAAGGTTTTCACTAACTAAAAACTTCTTTAAAAAAAATATGCTATGTGCTTATTTAGAGCCCTATTCAATTGGCCAAATCGCAATTGAATGAGGGCCATAGTATTTAAGGTTGAAAAAAGACTTTCAATCCATCAAGTTCAACCTTTTAAGATCTCCTCTGATCTGCAATATGCGGATTAACTATTAATTAATTAATTAGTTGTATATAAAAATAAAAAATTTTTTTACCGAACTTCTCCCTGGATCAATACTGCCTCTAATTATCCATGATAACCCTGAATTCCCTTTTTAATTAGAAATAAATTTAGTCCCCTTTTAAAGTTATCTATCGAATCCGCTGTCACCACCTCCTCTGGTAGAGAATTCCACAGATTAACCACCTTTACTGTGTAGAACCCTTTTCTTTCTTTAAGGTGGAATCTTTTTACTTCTAACCTCAAGGGATGTCCTCTTATCAGTTGAAAACCTTTTGGCACAAAACTTGCTCGTAAAAAATTTAAAATGGCCTCATGCTCTCATCATTTTGGATTATAAAGATATATATTGACAAACAAATGTATAATTAAGGCTGTGGATAGTGGACAACAATATATTGTCCACTATCCACAGCCTTAATTATACATTTGTTTGTCAATATATATCTTTATAATCCAAAATGATGAGAGCATGAGGCCATTTTAAATTTTTTGACTTTAAATCTGGTCCTTTTTTGGTTTGAAAGGAGGGACTAACCCATATGCTGTGCTGCCATGAGCTTTAACCAGGATCAGTATCTTATAACAGCATCCTTTAAACAAGCTAATTCAAATATACCTGGACCCTGTGGTTTTGCATTGTTATAAAAGACAATATGCTAAAAGACAATTAAATAAAAAATGCTCCTATTTTAAAGCTGTGGATAAAATCCAGATATATTTTACTGTACCCCACAGAGTATTCAAATGTTCAGCATGAATGCTTATTGGAAGTTAGGAATGTTTTTTTTTACGCAAAAATATTATTGTTTGTGATGTGTACTCATAAGTTGTTCTTTTAGCTTACATGTTGTGTTTAAAAAATATATATTTTTGGTTGGGGTGGTAGAGAGTTGATAAGTGATCAGGAGTATAAAGAAAAAAAATACTGTAAAGATTTGTCAAGCCACTATTAACTAAACATGAATCGAAAAAATGCAGATACATATACTGTAATTACCACTGCTTATTTCAATGGACAGATAGATTACCCGGGTGATATCTCGCTCCATATTGAGCTGGCGCTTGCTGACATCTGCTCCCTGTGAGCTCCTGTGACTTGCGTGCACTGTTCTAATGATTGACACATAGCAGGAGATCATGATGGGCACCGGAATGAAGAAACCACACAGGAAAACCCATATAACATAACATTTGTAGGCAGCGGAGCTGGTGGCCTGAGTCCAGTCAATCTCACAGGTGCCATACTTTCGCTCTGCAAGAAGATACAAAGAGAAGACTTTAAAGTGTCTTAGCTATGTCTGAGAAGATTCCCTACTTCTAATCTGTGTATTAGGGCCACTTTGAACGGTTTAATCCAAATCCCCCTCCCTTCCAGTTTTAGATTTGTATTAAAACACCATCTGCCTTTAACTTGTTTAGTTTATCACCCACTCTCTCTCTAACCTGGGTATTAAATAATCCCTCTCTCCTATTCAGTGTATTAGGGCTGTCTCTCTATACTTTACCTGTGAAGCTGCCCCAGCCCAGCAGAGGGGATGCAGACCAGAAAATAGCAGTTACCCAGATAGCAACAAGAGCCAAAGCAACGCTTCGCTTATCAACCATGTGAGCTGCGGATAGGACAGAAATAGGTCATATCAAGACAACTGATTACAAGGACATTGTGAAATCCAGATTTACATGAAACATCTTATATTACTTTGTACATGAACCACTGGATGATACATGAATGTTTACATGAATATTTTCAGCAATTTTCTAGAATTGTCACCACAAAACAATTCCTTTTCTCAAGGGCATATTTAGGTTATAGGCCCACTAAGATTTGTTTGCCCCCCACACCCAATTACCACATATACTGTATATACACACAAGTATATGTGTTTATGTAAATATAGAATATGTCATAAAATGTCACCTACACTTATAGACAAACTTTGCCATTATATATATACATTTCAATGATTATGGACACACTTTTCTGTAGCACTGTATCAGCAATTTGAGGCAGGGTGCTTTCTTTTGAAAATTTGACCTAGGTATGGTAGGCAAAGTACACAACTGCCTTTTCTTCTGTGCATGAATCCGATGTTACTAGAAACAACATAAACTGAAACTAATAATTTTCTCATGTCCTTTCATGTGCATTTAATATACCGTATATACTCGAGTATAAGCCGAGGCACCTCTTTTACCACAAAATACTGGGTAAAATGAGTGACTCGAGTATAAGCCGAGGGTGGGAAATGTGCTGCCCCTGTGTCCCTCTTGTGTCCCCCTCTCCCTTCCCTGTGTCTCTTCCAACCTCTCCCTTCCCTGTGTCTCTTCCCCCTCCCTTATCACCCTCCTCAACCCCACTCCTAATCCTCCCTCCTCATCCTCAATCTCCCTCCTCAACCTCCCTCCTCATCCTCAACCCCCTCCTCAATCTCCTTCCTCATCCTCCCTCCTCAACCTCCCTCCTCAACCCCCCCATCCTCAACACCCCCATCCTCAACCCCCCTCCTCAACCTAAACCCCCCTAAATACCTCCCTCTCTCCCCTCACCTGCTTCTGCTCCGGCCTCTGCTCCTTGACCCAGCGCGCATGTGGGACGTCACATGCGCGCCGCGTCATTAGCATATTCCGGGTGCGGGTACCCGGTATATGCTAATGCCATGACGTCACATGCGCGCCGCGTCATTAGCATAAAAAAAGGGCTGAAAAAAATCGGCTTATAATCGAGTATATACAGTATTTGCTTATTGCAGCCTCTCTCATAAATACAGATTCCCCTATGATTATTCTTTCCTTCTGTTCCTTGTAACAAGGGGTAAAGCTTTACCCCTATGTTGCTGGAGGTGTGATTGTGGTAAAAAAAAAATACATGTATCTTATAATTTTAACTGTTACCTTAAGATGAGTGCTAGTTATGTTTTATAAAATATGCTGCATCAAAAATAATTAAAGCCCTAGTAGCTTACTTATACAGAACAGTGAAGCACAAACTGTGGTGGCTTAAAGGCCAGAAAAGGGAAGTCTATGGGCTTCCCATCTCAATTGCTAATAGAAATGTTATAGGGGTTCAGTCTTGGTGCTAATTAAAAAGCTTTTTTGGGGGTAGATGGAGGCACAGTGAAGCACAAGAGGGGCTCAGATATTCTCATGTACCAAAATGTTTACTTACTCCTACATAGACTTAAAGAGCCATTTACCTCACTGTAAGAGCTCTTCGTGGTGTGAAAGATCACAAGACTGTATGTTAAATGATCTATTTTTTTTTTATTACACTTAAAACAGCAATGTTTACATAACAAGGTCTATCCTGCATACTGGCTGTAGCACAAGTAAAAACAGATAGCCAAGCTGCACTCAGGACTGCACTGAAAGATCAAGCCATAACTGACATGTTTAAGTGATTCCAGCATTCCATGATCTGCCCAGATGGATTTATTAAGGGTTTTCTTTTGCTTATAACACAGCTGAAGTAGCCGGTCTGGCAGAGGGGAGTCAGTGACACATGTAAACACAGATTTAAATTATTTGATTTCTCAGTGAAAAATGAATGTATTTCAAAAAAGTTTTTCAACATGCTTTTAGGAGATCTTTACTATGACGTGGTACAATTTTGCTCTATTAGGTTTCCCTTTAACTATTTTTTCAATTTCCCTCTGCTCACTTCCAGGGGGTTGACATGTTGGCCTCCCACCTTCTTCAATAACTCTCTTATTTTGGTTTTGGACACTTTTAGGACCCCTCTTGTTAAAGTTTTAACACTGGGATAGATAATTGACTAAAAGGGACATGTGACAACTGATTTTTCTTTTTCTCAAGCATTTAAATGAGCATGATATTAAGTAAAAATGGAGAGAACATACTTTAGTCCGAATCTCACTTTTCAATTTTTTTGTACCTTTATTTGAAAAATAGAAAACACACAGTGGCATATTTTCAAATACCCTCTTTCTGATGCAAGAAAGATTATCATGTCTTTTTAATCTGCTGAGAAGATTTTTTTTTTGTGGAAATCATAACTTTTAATGGCTAGCTAAATAGGATTATATTGCAAGCTTTCAAGGCTATGAAAAGCTCTTCATCAAAGCAAATTTTCAAATAAAATTTGGAAATAGCTGTGGTACCTTGTGGTTGCAGAATATACTACCTAGAAGCACATGCTCCAGAATCCTCTGCATTGTTGATAAATTGGCTCACTAAAAATAGGATAGGCCAGTGGTCTATATTTTTTGGGCTATGATGTGTCACACTCTCACCATGATCACCTGCAAAATGGAATGTTTTGCCAAGGGTTTCTTTATTTTCACAGTTTCAAAGGCTTAAATATTATGAGTCTGGGAATTGTTTATTATTTGTGTCGGTAATATGATACATCACAACATCATATGTTTCTGTTTCATTAATGCATTCTCTTATACAATACTAATGGCACTAGAATTTAATTGCGTACCATGGTGTGGTTGGCATCCCTTGACGTATCGGAGGAGACTGATAACAGTCAGAGTGTAAATGCTGATTAAGCCAAAGAGGAGGATCAAAAACCCATCAACCTAATAAGGGGAAAGCAAAACATAATTAAAACAGATTCCACAGGATTAAAACAAAGCTGCCTACCCCTCTGCAGTATATAAGGATCTAAAAAGGTTTAAATTAACCCTTCTGATTGTGAGCGTGATACTACTGTCCCTTACACTGAAGTTAAGCTGTATGAATACCAAAGGATATGTACAATTTTAGTGAGCAACTTATCAAACTTGCACAGGAGTCTGGGACATGGTCTTCCAGGTACAATATTCTATGACTAAATAATGGAAAAAAAGTATTGTATAACACGATACTGTGTAAACTAGATCAAAATAAGTTGAAGTAAAACTTAACCTTTAAGAAAATACATAAAATTAATTATCTTGGAAAGCGCCAATGATTCTTAAAAAAAAAAAAAAAAAGACCAAAAAATTATATATAAATGCAAGTCATATTATACCATTATCCACTATAATCTTGAGACCACATTGCATACATTAAAAAAACACTGGGAGGACCTCATACCTCATACCTAGAAGGCTGCCCAAGAAGCATACCCCAATTGCTGGCTAGTCACCCTAAGCACTAACTAGTCTGATCACCTTTGGCCTTTAACTAATACAAATGAGAAAAGAACCCTTTTAAATAGAAGCAGGATAATTGCATAACAGTATCTCAAATCATGGCTGTTGATCAATAATGTAATTTACAAAGTTGTGTTTCTTCTACTCCATCTGCAAGTGAATTCTCAATTTTAGTTTCCCAAATATCGTTCACTTAAATTTAGTCTGTTGTAAATACATTAATATTTGCCAAAAATACTATTAACATCTGTAACATAGGGACCTTTACTGTGATTTGATAATTAATTGGTATTGAATTTTCAATTTCTTTCATAAATAATATTTATTCATTTATTAAATTTTTCTTTTTTTTTGACTTTCACGATTGGTGGTTACAGTAGAGTTTGAAATGTTGTGGTAAGTTCTAAAACCCATAAATATTGTGGTTTATTTTACCATAAACTTTTTTTAGTCTGATTATTTCTAGGTACCCATTCACCTAACAAGCTTTCATATTGTTACATGGTAAACGTCTCTCATCTCACCTGGCATCTTCAATTTAAATAATCTGATTTGTCCAAAATATTCAAAATAGAAAGTGAAAAATAGACAATAGACAAAATGTAGCAGACTCCTCTCCCCGTTATTAAGTAGTACATTTGTATTTAGCAGCTTATTATGGATTGGTCAAGTATGTTGTTACTAAACAAGTGTACACGTCACTAACAATGGTGCCCAATAGCATTCTTTCCTTACAAACTATGAATGGTGTGTAGTTTTTCCTTTACTAATGATAACCAGTCAAAGCGCGCCAATTTCTTTGGTTGTTTAAATCCTTCAGGGTTACGTAGTAGGCACTACCTGATAACATCAGGTTTGCTGACAAAACATATTTCAGGGTTTAATCTCCCTAGGTGAGTTTTATATTTGAGATATTGTTATGCCATTATTCTGCTCCTATTTAAAGGGGTACTTTTCCCATTATTATTTTTTAGCCAATATGTTTTGTGTTGATTTTAAGAATGCCCATAGCCTTTATACACAGGACAGAATAGTGATTTTACAATTTAGAGTGGAAGTGCAAGTGTCAAATTAAATGCACCTATCCTGTTGTGTGTGCGCCGCTGTGAAAGGGCTCCGCTGCCGACTCTTGGAAGCGGGAGCTCTCGTGTCGCCATGTAGTGTAACACCCTAACCCTTAAACCTAACTTCCTAACCCTAAACACCTAACCACTTACCGGGCGTAGTAGCTTATTTATAACAGTAGATGGCGACGTAGGCGGCTGCGTGCAACACCAGCGAGCGGCGGCGCACACAAAACAGGATAGGACCAATTCAATTAATAACAAAGACTAACACTCAAATTTGCTATCATGCATTTCAGATATGTATTGCAAAATTATTTTAATATGATAAATAAGTAAAAAATATATAAAGGTTAAAAATTCGTTTTTACCCTACAAAGAAATGCACTACTTACACAAAGAGGTAGTTCTTGAGACAATGCAAGGGCTTCCTAGTAACCACCTGCAGTTGATTTACTGACCTCTATATTCATATATAAATATATTTTTTTTAATGGAGACATTCTTAATTTCTAAGAAAATATATAGATAAGGTGAAATGACAACTTGCTTGTGAACAAAGTTTTTGTAGTATGTATTGTAACATTGTTTATTTCAAAAGTCTACATGAATGCATTATTTCTAAGTACAAATACTCAATATCACTATGCAATACAGCATATTAACCTTTCACTTACCTTGCATGTCCATAGTGTGTTTACCAAGAAGTTGCCATTGCCTAGTCCATGGAACAGTTGCACAATGCCCCGTGAGTAGCCAAAAATGGAGATGCCAGCATCCGACAAGGCTAGATTAAAGGTCAATAAATCCTGTGGATCAAGGGAGCGTCGGCGACTGCACAAGAGACAGATGACCATTCCGTTACCCAACCAGGACAGCCACCCTGGAGACAAAATGTTGGCATTTTTACCCTAAATTATATAGATTAACCTTTCTCAAGTAAAAAAACAAAAACAAGAAAACATTAATTGAAAAATAGATTTCAAGACACACAAAATATTAGTATTATGAGTCATAGAGAGAGCTATATGATGTTTAGTACAACGTATGGAGCAATAGGAAGAGTTATAGAGATGTTTGGATGGATTAGACTGCATACAAAAAATTATTTGAGGGATGTGTTATTTGGAGTAAAACAGGAGTGATTAGGGGTAACTAGATAAAAGGATTTATATGGAAGCATACTAGGACTTAAAGATAATGTTTTTGGGATATAATAGGAACAGTTATAGGATACAGTTACATGGAGAAATTAAGAAAGTTGTGAGGGATTTTGTGAAGCAAGAGGAGGAGTTATGTCAGTATATAGCTACAGGATACACTGCAGAGGTTTTGAGGTTTAATATTCTTATCAAACAATATTGGAAATATCAGTTTCTGTTATTGAGTAGCTATGTGGAGTTATAGAAGGAGCTCTACATGGATTAATTTGTTTTCATGGATAATATTTACCGAAAAGCTAACTGATCTCCCTTCAGTTATTTCCATCTCACCCAAGAGCAGCAAATAGATTCCAATAACCGTCTCTCCCTCTTCTGAGGCTCTGGACCCAATAGAACTGTTTGCCAGTAGGAAGGAGCTGTTCTTCTGCATAACATCCATACTGTCAGGGAGCTTCTGCCACTGCCAAACTGTGGCATGGAACATGTGTAGGGTTGCCCTACTTTACACTGGATGGAGTTACATCAGCCTTCATACCATGAATGTCTTCTTAACTCTGCTCATGTTGTAATCTACTACAAATGTCTGCTACCTGACCAGAGAATCCATCACATCTCTTAAGCTGCATCAGAAGGTCAGATTTTAATCTTATGAAAGCTTCTTGCTTGATTAATTTTGGCAGAGATCCTTAGAATTCTTGGCAAGAAGATAATGTCCATTGTGTGTTTAAAGAGACATGTTGTGTCCAAATTCAGGCTACAGTAATGAGACCATATTGCTTTATGTCTTTATCAAATAGAGAAGTGTTGAAATCTATACACATTCATCTTTTTATTAAAACATTTAACTACGGTGTATATGAAGCAAGTAAGCAGATATGATCCACTTTACTTAGAGCCTCATTCAATTAGAAGCAACTCGCGGTATACAGGCCGTATGTCTGCGGGCTTATTGCACGCTCGCGCAAGTTACGGGCTGAGACCTCAAGCCCGTAAACCCCTTGCACGGCCACAAACTGTTAATGGGCCGGCCAAGATGCGGACCGCGGTTCCGATCCAATCATGGTATAACGGAGTGCGATACAGGCCTCTCAGCCATTAGAAAGCGGTCTAGCCGAAGATGATCGGCAGAGGTTATAAAGTTGCGTTCCATATGCCCATGCGTTGACTGTGTTGTAGATTCTGATAAAGTAGCACGCAGTTCCCGGAGTTGGAGGCTTTTTACAGAGAGTGAGAGCAGTATAATGCGGTTTTGTTAAACCTTGATTACACATATTTACAGATTACACATAATACCAATACACAGATATTAAATTATACACATAGAGCTAGGTCACTCCATACACCAAGCCCCCCCCCCCACCCATTCCACCCCCCAACAGTTAATACACATAATACACACATTTTTTCTTCTTCATACATATACAGAAACACTTACGTTTATTTATCCTTATATTATTTTTGGGATATAAATGGAGGGAGGAGAGAGAGGTGGCCCTGGGGTGTGGTGTAGAGGAGGTGGAGAGTGGTGGAGGAGGAGGATAGTGGCAGGACACCCTGAGAACTAGGCACATCTAGCTCAGGTACATAGGGGGAGGGTCATGATCGGAGGGGGGGGGCAGACCTCACGGAGCCAAGGATCCCCATCCACAGTTGGGAAGACAATCTCCTCCTCCCCAAGCCGTGCCTGAGACTGGACACCAACACCACCGCCAAGGAGAGAGGCTTCAGCCAGGCCCCAGAGACTTTCCCCTTGGTCACCGCCACCTCCTCACCAGGCACAGGGACCTCCATCTCTACCACCGAGCCAGGCTGCTCCGCCAATCAAGCGGAGGTCATACTCAGTCTCGCCAGGTGCAATAGGGAGGAGAGGAGGAACCACCTAATGATTGAATTATATCTGGCCGGGCTGCTCAAGATGGGCGCAGAACAGAGTGCAATCCAGCAAGTGACTGCAGACGCCATGCGACACGCTCTGGTCCCCATCTCCGCCTCCTCCATCCCAGAGGCCTCACTGGCAGCCAGGCTACTAGTCTCCATCCCCATGCCACCACAATATTTTTAAGAATACAAATACAGGGTCCAATGCTAATCCCTTATGAGTGCCCTAACTGCAGATTAAATCCTACATAGCTATGCTAATCACCCATCCCTAAAACACTGCATGCAAAAGAACTCCTACAGTTCACGGCTCTGAGTGAACTTCACGACAAAGCCGAAAAGCAAGGTATAAATCTCCATTGGGGGTATGCCTGCCCCCCACCACCACCAAGGAGATGGCGGCCGTCCACGAGGGATTGGGGCCATGATGCTAGGCGGATGTAGGGGCTGCACATATGTTTTTTCAACAGCACTCCTCAGTGACAATCTATTGCTAGCCTGGCTACAGAGTCTTGGATCTTGGCCTATGTGATAGTGACATTTTGTATGCAGATGGCTACCTCCCTGCTGTTGAGAAGAGAAGCTGCAGTCTGTATCTTTTTTAAGGCTTTATTTTGTAGGTGTTATGTTTTTTGTTGTTGTTTGTTTTAGGTACAATTCAGCTCCATGAAAACATCTTCTGTATCTGCAAGCATTGTGAAGGAAATGTATGAGGTTTAATGTTTTCACAGTGCCTCTTGGTGGACATTACTTCAATGGCTGCCCCCCCTAACCTGTAGCTCCCACTATATGAAAGCTATCATATAGCCAGATATCTAAGACATGATCTTGTTAGCTTAATGTAGACTAATACCACTATGGCGGGGGATTTACAAAGTCTCACAATGGCATGTTAATGACAGCCAGCATTAATATATGCACTAGTGAAGCATGTGATCCTGACCTCAATATCAGTCACAGAACAGATCCTTGGGTCAGATGTAAGTAACATTGAATCCGTCTGCTGACCTTTGTGTCCTCTCCGTATTATTGGGTATTTTCCTCTATTGGTGATATCATGAGTATCCTTTGACATGTACTAACACCTGTATAGCTGATGGATGTGATATCAATGTTGATGAACAATATCATATGGAGAAAAGGTGATAGTACACCTTGACCACTGACGCTGGTCACAGCCAAGCATTTATTGTGAGATGACACATCATTATTAATGTTCATGGCCAGTGAGTTCTCCTGAGAACTAGCTAATGGTTAGCAATGCTTGCAGATGGGAATCAGATGAGTTGGCATATTGTTACAGTTACAGTATTTAGCTCTGTACTGTACATGAATGTTTTTTAGTTTTTTATCCTCCGCCTTTTTTCTTTTTACCACTTTCTTTTAGATTTTTGTTTTGCAGACACACTGTATGTGTTAAACTGGATTGAATTACACAGTCAAGAGGTTTAAGCATCTGTTTTTAATTGAGCAGATCTAGACAAGTTGTAAGTGCTATGCACATTAATGGTTTCTTCAATAAAATGAAGTGATTTTTTTCCTCAGGTTCCGGTTGTAGTGGTGTAGTGACCACATGTGACCCTGGTAGGTTCTATGCATCATGCTTATTCTAGACTATGACATTACCCCCTTTACGTATGCCCTTTTTCCACAAAAGCCTCTTGCATTCCCGGGATCCGCCCACACCACACCCATGATATTAATGCACAGTCTTGTCCATTTATGATTGTACTCTGTGTATGAAATAAAGCTTTGTTATACTGTTCTCCCCATGTCAGTGTGTTTTCAATGGTTGGGGTTTTGGGACATCCACATACATCCCACTTGTGTAACATTCCTATATCAGTAAACTAATGAGCGCTAGTTACTATGCAACAGGTTACATAGTTACATAGTAATTTAGGTTAAAAAAAGACTTTAGTCCATCAAGTTCAACCTTTTTTGATCTCCTCTGATATGCAATACACAGAAACAACAAAACACCAGTGAAACTTTGCCAATTGTCTCAATAGGGAAAAAAATATAAAATTCCTTCCTGACCCCAGATACTGGTGATTGGATTCATCCCTGGATCAATACTCCCTCTATCAAGGATAGCCCTTAATGCCCTTTTTATTTAAAAATATATCCAATCCCTTTTTAAAGTTATCTATTGAATACGCTGTCACCACCTCCTTCCACAGAGAATTCTACAGATTAACCACCCTTAGTGTGAAAAACCCTTTTCTTTCTTTAAGGTGAAATCTTTTTACTTCTAATCTAAAAGTATGTCCCCTTGTCAGTTGAAAACCTCTTGGCACAAACAGTTCCCTTGACAAAGCCTTTTATTGACCCTGGATATATTTATATAAGGTAATCATATCCCCTCTTAGTCGCCTTTTTTCTAGAGTAAATAAGTTTAATTTTGTTAGTCTGTTTTGATGGTTTTGCTATTACAGAGCCCAGTTCCCTCAGTACCCTTGGATGTATTCCACCAGGACCCGTTTATTAACATTTATTTTTTCCAACCTCTTTTGGATTTCTTCCTGCGTTAACCAGTTATTTGGTGAAGGTAGTGTACCCCATTATTTTGCAGTGACCCAACCACTGGTACCTCCCTTGTGTACACCGAAGATAAGAAACTATTTAGCTCATCTCCCTTTTCCGGGTCACTAATTATCAGACTGCCTGTGTCACATTGTAATGCTCCTATAGCTTCCTTCCTGGCCTTCTTCCCATTAATATATTTACAAAATATTTTAGGGTTAGTCTTATTCTCCTTTGCAATTAACTTTTCATTTTCGATTTTAGCCAGTCTAATAGCCCTTTTGCAAGCATTGTTGATTTCCTTGTACTTATGTAAAACAGTCTCTGTCCCCACTTGTATGTATAATTTAAATGCTTGTTTTTTACTCCACATCTTCAATTCATTGCTAAGCAATATGGGTTGTGATTTACTCCTTCTACTTTTATTTCTACATGTATATGGTGATAAGTATTTTTATTTAGTAAGGATTTGAACGTTGTCCATTTATGTTCAGTATTTTTACCTGTCAGTTCTCTGTCCCAGTCTATACGTTGTATCGCTGCCCTTAGACTGTTAAAATCTGCCCTTTTAAAATTAAGAGTTTTCGTTAGCCCCTTATAGTCATGTTTTTTTAATTCAATCTCAAATGCGACTGTGTTGTGATCACTGTTTCCCAAAGGTTGCCCTATTTCAACATTTGATACCATATCAATATGGTTAGCCTCATTTCTAGTAGGCTCTTGTATAACCTGGGCCAGATAATGATCTCTGAGTGTACTCAAGAACCGGCTCCCCTTAGCTGAAGTGCTGGTCTCATTTATCCAATTTATTTCAGGGTAATTAAAATCTCCCATTAATAGAACTTGACCATGCTTAGCTGCATTTCCAATCTTTAACAATAATTGCATTTCTTCACTTTCAATTATATTTGTTAGTTTATAGCATACTCCTACTAATATTCTTTTAGAATTTGCTGCTCTGCTATATAACTCTACCCACAAACATGCAACATTACCGCTAGTTCCAGCATAAATATCTTCTCTGAATATAGGCTTAAATTCAGGCTTAACATACAAACAAATCCCTCCTCCTCTTTTACCATCTTTCCTAAATAGGTTATAACCATCCAGACTAACAGTCCAGTCATGGGAATCATCCCACCATGTTAATAATGCCTATTAAATCCCATTTCTCATTAACTGCTAATAATACTAACTCTCATTTTTCCTGGCAAGCTTCTGGCATTAGGGAGCATACACCTTATGTTATGAGTCTGTAGTTCTGAAGTGCCCGCCACTGTACTTGAGTTACTTAGCAATACCTCGCTATTGACTGTACTAACCCTCCCCATCTCCTCACCCCTCTACACTTTCTACCCCATTACTTCTATCTCATCCTTCCCCCCCCACCTACTAGTTTAAAAACTCACCATGCCTTCTACTATCCTATCCCCAAGCACAAAAGCTCCCTCATCATTATGGTGCAATCCATCCCTGCTATAGAGATTGTACCCAAGTGAGAAGTCAGCCCAGTGCTCTAAAAACCCAAACCCCTTCTTAATTCTTAATGCACCACATTTTTAGTCACGCATTAACCTCCCTAAGCTCCTTCTGCCTCCCTGGGCTAGCATGTGGCACTGGTAGTATCTCAGAAAATACTACCTTGGAGGTCCTTGCCTTCAGCTTATTACCTAGTTCTGTAAAATCATTCTTTAGGACACTCCATCTTCCACTAAGTATGTCATTGGTACCAATATGTACCAAGATCGCCGGTTCATTTCCAGCCCCTCCCCAATAATTTATCTACCCAATCCACAACATTCCGAACCCGAGCACCCGGGAGACAGCAAACTGTTTGATTGCTGGGATCTGGGTGACAAATCACCCTGTCTACCTTTCCCCAACCACCAAAACCTGCCTGTTGCTCTGCCTATGCTGCCGTCCCACTCCTCCAATAGAACTGTTTTCCCGGCTGTTTAGAGGGAACAGCTCTATCTGGCATTGCCATTCCTGAATGGACATCCCCGATAGTTTCACTCAATCAGGCAAATCTGTTGGTGCTTGCCTCCCTCCTGCTCCTTTTCCACCTGCTTCCCCTTGTAACTGTTACCCAGCTACCTCCCTGGACATCCTCACTAGCGCCAGCTCCACCCCCTAGGCTAGTCCCAACTAAAATGTTCTCCGTGAGCACCAACCCACTTTCCAGTGGAGCAATATCACTAAGTGCTGCAATTCTCTCCAGTTCTCCAATTTGAGTTTCAAGATAGGCAATATGCTCATACCTCTCACAGAGGTATGGACCCTGGATTATCTCTTCCAGTAGTGCATACATGTGACAGGCTTTACACTGAGTGAGGTTGCCACTGGACTAACTCATAATTACAGTGGGTAAAAATAATGTACAAAGCACTACAATGTTCTCCTCCTTTGCACTCCCTCCTTTTATTTAAACTCCTAAACTTATATTAGAACTGCCCTTATGCTAGAAGTGTTCGCACCTTTCCCTGTTTATATTAGGTTCTTACTACACACCTGCCTACTACTCACTGCACAAGTACAAACACTTACTTTACTGTTCAGGAGAAATCACAGAACAAATGCAAGCATACCACAAAAAGTCAGACACTGATATAGCTTTACATAGCAAAACCACACCCTCTCTCAGCTGCCTTCTAATCACTGCACAAGTACACAACACACTTACTGTTCAGGAGTAATCACAGAACAGATGCAAGCAGACCACAAAAAGTCACACACTAATATAGCTTTACACAGGCAAAACCACACCCCCTCTCAGCTGCTCACTAATCACTGCACAAGTACACAACACACTTACTGTTCAGGAGTAATCACAGAACAGGTAAATACATATAATATCAAAAATAATGGTTGTCACGATGTGCTACTTCAATTGGACTTGGTAAGAACCTGGTTCAAACCTATCCAGTAGAATCGTCGGGTCCTTTTACACCTCAGGGACTTCTTTTCTACACATAAGATAAGTGCAGTTGCTCTGGTTTGATTTATTGAACAGAGAAATGTTTGAATATTATCACTTTAGTGGAAAATCCCTTTAGTGTGTACCTATGTATTTTGGGAGCAACACCACTTGGAATTGCATGTTATGCTTTAATGAATAAGTGGTGAATTCATATGGAAAACACTGGCAATGTTTTTCCATTTACCCTCTATATCATAATTAATATTCTCACTTTTTCTCCTTGATAGGTATATTGACCTATAACATCTTACCTTGTATTAGGTCTGCTTTATACCATTAATAATTTTTTCTTCTTTTTTGTTCCTAACCTATGGGTAATTGCCATATGAGGGAAGCTATTACCAATCCAATAGGATACTGTTTACAACAGCATCAAGACAGTCAAGCATATATTTCGGCGATCATATGTCTCTCTTATCTATAGTTAAATATTCAGAGTGTCATTAGTACTTTTATTCCGTCCAGTGTGTTTTATACGTTTGAGATTACTATTGGTACTCACTATAGCTTTAACCTTATCCACTACAGCCATTTGTACGATTCTTATTTCTTATACCATTTCATCACAAATAACAGAGTGTTAAGCACTCAGGAATCACCATACAGTGATATATATATATATACACCTCTGATAGTAGGCACACCAGTACCATGCCCAGGAGCTTGCTTCAAGGATATCAGGAACACCATTTAATCCCTTAGAATTAGCATTAATGAACAGAATGACACTTACACCTTGTTTATGACACAACTGTCATACCTTTATTAATTGTCACATTTTATACAATGTTCTGGCACAGTAAGCCCCATCCTTAGGTACATAGAAGAGTGACCAACTCACATAATAGACTGCCCCTGCTTACTAAGAAAACCTGAACATCTGATGAGCTCAGGCCCTTAAACTTATCCTGGTGATTGTGTTACCTATAACTATTTGCTGTAAACAATCAGATTGTGTGTCTGCTCAAGACCCCCTGTGTTTGTTTATTCAGGTGGGACTGAGTGAGTCATCACCAGATAACCACACTAATATAATCAAAATACATACAATTTATATGTCCTTTTAACCAAAAGTAATACAAAATACATAACTATAACAATACAACAAGGTAACTTCTTGACAGCTCAGGCCCAGACCATGGTCAAAAAATAACCAATCAGGCCCTGGTCATGACAATAGTAATAATATGAGATATCATATAATAATATATAGCATAATAAAGGGTTAATACACATGCAAAGTCCAATTTGTGATACTGTGTATCCTCAACATTCCACTGAAGGCCTGATAACAATTGACAGTTGATAATGTGAATTGATTGATAGCAAAACACTTAATGGGAGGTCACCAAATGATAATGGGTATACATCTTGGCACATGGCCACCAGCAATGGAGTGGGACATTCCAGGATGGTGTAGCGGAGATGCAGGTGAGTTGGCTGTTGCTCCACGTACCTCTGCACAGCCTCCATGTGTTTTTGCAACTCTTCCTGATGGGTTGGAGTAGATTAGTGTGGTGTATGTTCCCCTGGTCCCCTTCAGGATTGCTAAGTGATGGTGGTGACGGGGCTTTTGTACGGGAATGAAGCTATTAGCTTTACCATGTAGGGCCACTTTAGGTGGGAAGGTCATACCAGAGAGGTTAGAGAAATCACAGACCACTGGAGAAGGAACTGGCAACCCACTCCAGTATTTTTGGCATGCAAACCTTGTGGATAAGCACAGACATAAACATAAGTAAGTGTGCTATAGTCCGTAGAGTCACAGAGAGTATGGCACAACAGAGGGACTGAACAGCCATAAATGAAATGTTCCCCTGATACTTGATATATGCCATGTGGCGGTGTAATTTGGCCACTATTTGTTTTCCCAATGTAGAGGTGATGAGTGATATGTACTGTATATAAGATGATCTTTGTATTGTAAGGGTCCACATTAGAGCCTCTGAGTGAGAAAGGGTTACTATGGCAGCCATTTTCATGTATTTTGTTGCAATTTAATGACATAGTGTGTTTTCAATAGTTTTCAGCATCTTGCAGCACGACAGTCCTAAGCCCCCTCCTCTTCTCCATCTATACATCCTCACTTGGTACCCTAATAAACTCTTTTGGGCTTCAGTATCACCTCTATGCAGATGACACCCATATCTACCTCTCAGCACCAGATCTATCCCCCTCTCTTCTAACACACGTCTCCAACTGCCTCTCTAGTATATCCTCTTGGATGTCCACCCTCCATCTCAAACTCAACATGTCTAAGACTGAACTCATTATCTTCCCTCCCTCTACCACAGTGTCAATTCCTCACATCTCTCTGTCAACAATGACATCATTACCCCAACCTCCCAAGCCTTGGGGTTCTACTGGACCCCCCCTGTCTTTCATCCCTCACATACAGTTACTAACTAAATCTTGTCTTCTCCATCTAAAAAAAATCTCAAGAATTCGACACAACCTTACGCAAGACACAACTAAAATCCTAATACACTCTCTCATCATCTCTCGATTCGACACTGCAACTCACTTCTTGCTGGCCTACTGAACACCCGACTATTCCCACTTTAATCTATTATGAATGCTTCTGATAGACTCACCTTCCGTACACAACGTTTAGTGTCAGCATCACTTCTTTGTCAATCACTCCACTGGCTTCCCTTAGCCTCCAGAATCAAATTTAAAATCATGACCCTATCTTTCAAAGCCCTTAACAATAGTGCACCCCCATACATCTCTGGTCTCAAGCCTATTTTTTTTTAGCAGAAGTAGAAAAAGAACAACAGAGCCATGCTGAACAAAATCAGTTGCTAATGCCAAGAGTCAAAATGGTTCTTAAAAGAGAACACCATTGTGATCAAAAAAAGTTATAATTTACCAACATAGAATGAGGTTGCCATGGTGTTTTAAAATTACTATGGTGTACCACCATTTTTTATCCAAATGGTGAGTCAGGATGGTAACCAAAATTAATATTGGAAAGTTATCCAAATAGTAACGTTGGTGTCAGAAACTATATTTTAACTGCTATTCGTGATTATTTTAATACCATTTTATGTGGTGGAAGCAAATAATCTAAATTTGATCACATTTCAATTTTGTGTAGAACTATATTGCGGACTGATGGATTATGTAGCTGAATTAGCTACAAACAGAGAACTTCCAGCTGGCCAAGCTATCATTTTGCCATCTTCTTTCCAAGGATCTCCTCGCAATATGCAAGAAAGATACAATGATGCAATGGCTATTGTGACTAAACTTGGAAAACCAGATTTATTCATTACATTTACATGTAATCCACAATGGCCAGAAATAGTTAAAAAATTTAAACATGGACAAACTGCTTCTGATAGAGCAGATTTAGTGGCTAGAGTCTTCAAAATAAAGCTAACAGCATTAATACATGATATAACCTTAATAAAGAACCAGAGAAATCAAAACAATAAATCTTTATTTAATTAATTGGAGACAACGTCGATTAAAAACTTATTTAAAATCAAGGGAATAGGAAATAATTCCTTAAAAACATTTAATATTGACTCCCTTTATATTGCACACTAGACCAGTTACTGAGAGATAAATTCAGTGTTATAATCTCTTCTATTTTGTCTTAAAAGGTGCTTTTTACAAATGTTAAGCTTGGCTTCCTTGGTATATATATATATATATATATATATATATCTCAAAGATAATTTATTTAATATATATATTTGAAGTTGTAAGTCCTACAAATTACCAGTCCATACATCAATATGGTGTCTTATCATGCCCTTCTATATGTTTATAGTATGCTACAATATTTGTATCTGGTCTCATTCACAGATCTATATACAAAGCAAATATCACCTCTTAATATAGATATGAGGTAAACGGATCGTTATGCCAAATGTATATATATATCTCCTTACAATGGCATTTTAATCTCTTTATATTAGTCACTAGGATTAAATATACCACTTATTAATATATATTGTTGGTTAGTATATCACCATGATTAAGGTATAAATCCCAGTGTGTTGAAGATTCAAATATGGCATATTTGTTTAAATATTGATAGCACTATACTAAGGAGATCAATATTTGTATATATCTCCGAGTATAGATCCTTGATATTAGTTCAGCATTTATATATAAGATGGCATTTATATTTATATCCACATTTCTTTCTGCATTGATCTAATTTGCAGCGTTCTGTGGTTTAAAACAGTCTATGCTGCTTGTTAGGGCTCAGTATTGATCTAATTTGCAGCGTTCTGTGGTTTAAAACAGTCTATGCTGCTTGTTAGGGCTCAGCACCGGGCTCTCCCGTGTGCTACACTTAAAGCGCCAATTGTATTACTGATAAGGACTTAGAAATCTAGTTACAACGTCCTGTGGTATAAATCAATCTGTGCTGTTTGTTGGAACTTAGCACCGGACTCTTCCGTGTGCTAGGGCTGAAGCACCAATTGTATGACTGGTAAGGACTCAAAGATCACAGAGCTGCGTTCAGCTACATGGGAAGCGCTTGCTTGTTTACAAAAATTGGCGCCTGACGTCAGACGCTACCCTGACGCACGTGGGAGTGACTTTCTCAAAGGGGGGAAGGCGATATCCTCAACGGTGCCTCCTATTTATAGTAGATCAGTAGTCATGGTTACCCTTTGCCTTCGTTAGCAAGTGAAGGGGCAATATGTATAAGTCTGGTCTGACAAAACCCACAAAATTACAACCAAAGTCAGATTCCGATTACTTTTGTTATATTTATGTCTGGATTATCTGATGGCTCCACATATTTCCAATATTGATATACATTGATATACAGTATATCATATCTTTCTTCCATGTGTGGAATCAGTCTCTTATTCCCCATTACTTCAGAAGGATATCTTTGGTTTTTAATGCAGAATCAAAACAGAAATGTTTTAGATACTATTTACATTTATAATTCTATCATGCTATAATAAGGTTAATCCATATATCTTTTACTAAGTTTATAAGACTCTTTTGGAATAATTATTTCATCCATTGTCCTTTTTTACAAAGATATATCTTCCATATGGTTCCACTTATTTTTATTCATCCAATAGATTATATTTTATGGATCATGTGAAATATATTGTGTTAAGTTATACTTATATAACTACTATTGTGCTAGGTTTATATAACCAGTCTATTATATAGGATATATTCAAAAACCAAAAGCCTATTCTCCTATATATGTGCATTCAAAACGTCTCCACAATCTTATTCATAGTGCATCAATTTTGTGATGTGAACTGTGTCCTAACTATTTAACATATATTTGTGCAAATAAAATACTTATATACTTATATTCTCATATAATATGAGAATACCCACAATCAAAAATTATATACATATTATATAGACTGTTTTAAACCACAGAACACTGCAAATTAGATCAATGCAGAAAGAAATGTGGATATAAATATAAATGCCATCTTATATATAAATGCTGAACTAATATCAAGGATCTATACTCGGAGATATATACAAATATTGATCTCCTTAGTATAGTGCTATCAATATTTAAACAAATATGCCATATTTGAATCTTCAACACACTGGGATTTATACCTTAATCATGGTGATATACTAACCAACAATATATATTAATAAGTGGTATATTTAATCCTAGTGACTAATATAAAGAGATTAAAATGCCATTGTAATGAGATATATATATACATTTGGCATAACGATCCGTTTACCTCATATCTATATTAAGAGGTGATATTTGCTTTGTGTATAGATCTGTGAATGAGACCAGATACAAATATTGTAGCATACTATAAACATATAGAAGGGCATGATAAGACACCATATTGATGTATGGACTGGTAATTTGTAGGACTTACAACTTCGGATATATATATATTAAATAAATTCTCTTTGAGATATATATATATATATATATATATATATATATATATATATATACCAAGGAAGCCAAGCTTAACATTTGTAAAAAGCACCTTTTAAGACAAAATAGAAGAGATTATAACACTGAATTTATCTCTCAGTAACTGGTCTAGTGTGCAATATAAAGGGAGTCAATATTAAATGTTTTTAAGGAATTATTTCCTATTCCCTTGATTTTAAATACGTTTTTAATCGACGTTGTCTCGAATTAATTAAATAAAGATTTATTGTTTTGATTTCTCTGGTTCTTTATTAATACATATGAATAGGTGTTATGCACCGAGAGAAATAATAATTATTATTTCCCAACACTATAAAGTATATGATATAACCTTCACACATTTATTTGGTAAATGTGTGGCTTTTGTTTATACAATTGAATTTCAAAAAAGAGGGCTTCCACATGCACACATACTTTTAATACTCCCATAAAAAGATAAATTGAATACGGTTGAGAAAGTGGATTCAGTGATTATTGCTGAACTACCAGATCCAGAAAAACATTGAAATGGTAACACATTGCATGATTCATGGTCCAAGTGGAGATATAAATCCATAGTCACATGTATGGAAAATAAGAAATGCACCAAATAATTCCCAAAATAATTTAGAGTGCAAACTTATGCAAATTGTGATGGATACCCTTTGTATAGAAGAAGAGAAGACCAAACTGCAATTATTTGCGGTAAAATTGTGGATAATCGATATGTGGTTCCATATAATCCACATTTGCTGATAAAGTACAATGCACACATAAATGTGGAAGCTTGTGGAAGCTATCAAATCCATAAAATATGTGTATAAATATATTTACAAAGGATATGATGCAGCAACTGTAGTTGGGCAAGGTGCACAAAACGAACAAGATAATCTAATTTTACATGATGAACTTTCATGTTATCTAGGTGCTCGGTATGTAAGTGCTCCAGAAGCAATGTGGAGTCTTCTGAAATTTGAAATGCATGATCGCTCACATGCTGTCTATCGATTAGCTGTACATTTGCCCCAAAGACACTTTGTTTACTTTAATGCTGGCAATGAAAGAAATGCTCTTGCCCAAAATTAACATAGAGAAACAACACTTACTGCATGGTATACATTAAATTGTAACGACAGTGAGGCAAGGAAATTATTGTACATTTAAATTCCACATCATTATTTTCATAAATGGGGCATGGCGAGAAAGAAAAAGGAGTGCCAATATAATTATACCAAGAATGTATACTGTGAGTCCAAGAGACATTGAACGTTTTAGTTTAAGATTACTCCTTTTAAATGTTCCTAGTGCACAACGTTATGATTATTTACGCACAGTGAATGACATAGTTTATGATAACTTTCAATTAGCTGCACGACATAGAAACTTCCTTGCAGATGATACTGAATGGGAGAGAATTCTAGAAGTAGCACTATGTCAAATGCCAAGGCAGATGAGAGAACAGTTCTCATTCATTTGTATATTTTGTAATGTACCTGATGCATTAGCTTTGTGGAACAAATTTAAAACAAACATATGTGAAGATTTCATGAACAAATACGGTGAGGCTATTGCAGAATTAAAAGCCTTAATAGAAATTTAAGAAGTTTTACTTTGTCATGGATTTAGTTGTCCTGAAATTATAGACAACATAAACTATGAAGAGTATGACTGTGATGTGGAATAACAAATAGCTGAAGACAAAATAGTCACTTTGAATACATTGCAATTGGAAGCATTTAATGCCATACAACAAGCACTACATGTTGATATGCTCAAGCAGCGTTATTTCTATCTAGATGGACCCGGTGGATCTGGCAAAACTTATCTATATAATATATTGATGAATTTAATTAGAAGTAACGGTGAAATAGTACTTCCTTTTTCAACTACTGTAAATGCGGAAGGTGGTAGAGCTGTGCAAAGTGGATTTCAACTGCCAGTTCCAATTTTGGAAACATCAGTATTGGATATTAGAATTACATAATTTCAAGCAAAACATCTTAAAAAAGTAAACTCATAGTTGATGAGGTGAAAATGATGTTGTGCCATGCTCTCAAATGTATTGATCTGTAGTTACCTGAAGTCATAATGATTTGCCTTTTGGAGGCAAGGTGATGTTGTTAGGTGGCAATTTTAGACAAATATTACCAGTTGTTGTCCATGGAAATCGCACAGACATTCTGGAAACATGTATCAAGTCAAGTCCACTATTGAAATTATTGACACACCTTAAATTGGAGAAAAATATGAGAAGGCCAAATAGGAGAATATCAGAAGGTCAAAATTAATTCAATGATTGGTTAAATCAAATTGGTGAAGGAAAAACATAAGTAATTGACCCCAGGATACTGTGGAAATACCACACAAAATGCTTTGTACAGATTCACTAATATCAGCTATATTCCAGAATCTTGCATCTGAATAATTACATTTTGAAATTAATAGATGGCACCCAAAAACATTATTACAGTACAGATTCTGTTCTGGCTGATGACAAAGAGAATGAATCCAACTTTACTACTGAACTTATCAATTCATTACCACCATTTGGAATGCCACCACATATTTTGTAGTTCAAAAAAGGGGCATTGTCATGTTACTGAGAAATATGAACCCAAAAAAAGGACTTTGTAATGGGACCAGATTAAGGATTTAAAAGAACATTTCATACATGCTGAAATTCGGAATGGTACCCATAAAGGAGAAAGAGTTTTCATTCCAAGAATATATTTGGCTCCAAGTGAGAGTGGTTGCCTTTTGTTCTTCAAAGAAGTCAATTTCCAATCATAATGGCATTTGCCATGACCATCAATAAATCACACGCTCAAACTTTTGAGTCTGTTGGCCTGTTTTTGGAGGAACCAGTATTTGCCCATGGGCAACTCTATGTGGCATTCTCAAGATGCAAAAATCCATTGCAAATTAAAGAGTTTGTAAAACAAGCAGAAACGCAAGGTGAGCTATTAGGGGATGGGAGAGTTTTTACAAAAAATATTAATGAGGTGTTGTAAAGAAGAAAAAAGATAAAATGGGATGGACATTTAAATACTATGTGGAATGGACAAAATAGTTAATATGTATATATTTAACATGTATTATTATTTGCCACGTTAAATGAAATTTAGTCATGTGTAAATACAAATTTATGGATTTAGCAGATAGAAAATGTTTATTAGTGTAAAAAATTATATAATATATATCCCATGTAAAAAGATTGGTTGTATAGTCTTAGTAACTTTATGTATAGATAAAAAAATAAATGTTTGAAGTTTAATATGAACATATTGTTCAGTATGCAAAAACAAAAAATAGAGGTGCTCAATCAGAGAACAAACTAACCTTAATAGGTTTATTCTTTGTACAGGA
This sequence comes from Discoglossus pictus, assembly GCA_027410445.1. Lineage (NCBI taxonomy): Eukaryota > Metazoa > Chordata > Amphibia > Anura > Alytidae > Discoglossus > Discoglossus pictus. The sequence continues at coordinate 226,410,222 of CM050168.1, read as the reverse complement.
TAAACCACTCTGAGAGCAACCTCTTTTAGCTCACTTGTGCCCTTCACAGGGACAAATATCCTGTAGTATATCAGTCTGGTCCCACTCACTAGAGTGGTCCAGCCCCAAAATACTGGGCAATTCTACCCTGAACAGTAGAAACTGCAAACCCCAGACGTACACCCTGATGACGGCGCACTGTTCTGCAGCGCGCGAAGGCCGGCGTTCACTCAAAGTGGGTTATCATGTAGAGCTAATCTATTAAGGTAGAGCTAATCTATTAAGGTTAATTTGTTCTCTGATTGAGCACCTCTATTTTGGTATTTTGTTTATGTAAATGACCCTTAGGGACTAGGCTCCCTAAGGGTGATAGGGTACTCCAGACGTGGATCCCTTGCTCACTGTGCCTTAGGGAGATATCAGCTACACCTCACTGATGAGGCCCAATGAAGGCCGAAACGTACGTCTGGGATTTGCCGTTTCTTCTGTTCAGGGTAGAATTGCCTGGTATTTCAGGACTGGACCACTCTAGTGAGTGATTGATATACGACAGGATATTTCTCCCTGTGAAGGGTACAAATGAGCAAAAGAGGTTGCTCTCACAGTGGGTTATCATGTCCATAGAACTAACATATTAAGGTTTGTTCGTTCTCTGATGGAGCACCTCTATTTTAGTATTTTTTTATTGTTCAGTATGTGTTTAAAGATAAAAATACAAAAATAGGGCTGTCATAAAAATATTATATCTTAAGGCATTTAACGAATCGTTCAAATTGGAAATCACATGTTAAAATAGTAGTTGTACATATTTAGCAGATTCATGTATATTATATAAAACTAGCGACTTGAATGTCAAAAAATGACGGCAATAAAATGTTAAGCCAGGCAATGTTGTTTGCCTTCGGTGCTCATTGCGAACCTTGTACTGAGCGCTTTCAGCGCTCATCGTGTGTCTCGCAATGAGCCTCTTCCCCCGTCAACTTTACAGGTTCCGCCATGAGCGTCTTTGGCGCTCATGTCGAGCCCTGCAATGAACGGCTTCGCCGCTCATTGCCGGGGTTCGCAATGAGGGCCTTCAAAGCTCATTGTGAGCCTCTCCCACTGTGTACTTTATAGGCCTGTGTAGTTTAGGGGCCTACTGCCTTGGGTTAAGGGTTACTGGCTTGGGTTAAGTGTTACTGGCTTGGGTTAAATGTTACTGCATTGTATTAAATGTTACTGGTTTGCATTAAGTCTTAGCACTCAGGGCTCCTATTTACGTCCTTATCCTCTTTTTACGTCCTTTGGCTGCGTTTTATGTCCTTCAGCCTCGTTTTCGTCTTGTTTAAGTTTTTTTTAGCCGCCATTTTTTTTCTCGCTTTGGTAATTTTCAGTCTTGAAAAAAATGCAATATATGACTCAAATTAACTTGAAACCTCACTCACAGGCTCCCTGGCTCTCCCCCTGTGCTGTGTGTGAGTGTGTAAGTTAATTTGAGTCATATTTGTGTTTTTTTTTCCAGGTATTTCCAGTTCGGCGGTTTGGCCATCAAATTCGTTGTTTTGCGAGCCCTGCAGTCCATGTACTTGCTTAGGGTACTAAGTAGTAGGGGCCGTAATTTTGCGCCTGTCCCGCGGTTGTCGGCGCTCATCTCCACCAGGGCAATGGGCGCCAAGTCTCGGGGCTCACAATGAGCGCAGAGGGTGCTTAGAGGAGCAATAGTACATGAGGGGAGAGGCTCGCAATGAGTGCCGAAGGCGCTCAGCGTGGGGCTTGCAATGAGCGCTGAAGGTGCTCAGACGACCAAAAGTACATGAGGGTAGAGGTTCGCAATGTGCGCCAAAGGTACTCAGAGGCCTAAAAGCCTTAAATTGTGTGGCAATCAGCATTACCTGCCTTACAATTTTATTGTCGTCATTTTTTGACGGGCAAGTCGCTAGTTACTTTATAATTATAACCAAATGTCTCAGGAAGCTAAGGGTGGATGGGTGGAGGCCTGGGACTCGGGCATGACTTGTGGAGACTTCACCAGAAGGTACATTTTCTCATTCATACTTATTATATTATATACTGTAACATTTCTAAGAATTGAATTTGTATAACATAATCTAGATATTTATACCATGTTGTGTCTCTACTGCTAATAAAATTTTACTTGAAAGAAAGAAAGATGGAATAGGAGAAAGAAAGGGAAAAGGAAAGAACGAAAAGAAAGCTAGAAGAGAGGGCAAAATAGAAAGAAAAGGAGATAGAAAAGAAGAAAGAAATATTTAAAAAAGAAAAAAGGGAAGAGAAAGGGGAAATGAGAAGATGAATGATAAGGTAATTTTCTGATTTTAAGTACAGCAAATATTTTTATACCTTTTATTGTTTTGGACTGCAGATATGCAATTCAGGAACAGTCTTGCATTGAAAATTTCTGGGAAAATGTATGAACTATTTCTAACGGAAAAACTGCCAAGGATTAGAAAAGAAAGAAATGATGAAAGAGAAAAAGAAGCAAAGGTACCATAAAATAGGCCAGAGATAAAAAAAAATAAGTAAAGCACAAAGGAAAGAAGCTTATTGCTTGTAATTAAATGGAGATACAAGGCTTCCGGTTGCTGTGGCCAAACATCGCAATACCCCAAATGACTCTTCACGATGCAGGCTCCCCCTCTGCGCCATGGATGTTTTTTGCCTGGTATAGTGGTCCGTGTATCATTGTGGACACGGTTATCCGCTTCTGTGGATCCTACTCCGGATCTTTGACGTGGAGAATGGAGGCCCCCAGCAAGACAGATTAAGGGAGGTGAGTCCCAAACCTTTAGGTGCCTGTCTTGCTGCACCAATGCTCAAGTCTGCAGTGCTCCCAAGGAAGAGGTCATTTTTAAAACATTATTTGCTTGGAATTTTAGCTCAGTATAGAAATATATGCATTGTCCTTTTTTTTTGTTTTTTTTTTGCATTTAGTCGTTTCCGACTCTCTGTGACCTCATGGACCGTAACAGACCAGAACATCTTTATGTCCATGGTCATGCTGATCTACTTGGTATTTATGGCAGAGATACTGGAGTGGGATGCCAGTTCCTTCTCCAGTGAGCCACAGCATACAGCTCCTGGTATTCCTAAGTGGCCTCCCATCCCAGTACTGACGAAGCCCAAGCCTACTTGGCTTCAAGATGGCATGACATCTTGGTTACCTGACTTGGAATCGAACCCAGGTTAACAGCAGTGGAAGTATCGAGTCCTAACCACTGGACCACAATAGAACCATTTGTCTTTCATAGTACTCTTTAAACAGCTTTGGAGTGATTGGATACTTTGCTCCATCCAGCTCACTGGGAGTTTTAATGGCATTTACTGCTGGCTTCCTGAATTACCCTATGATTGGAAGGAATTTTAATTTTATTAAATATAAGCTGATTAAATTGATGAACTGCTTTATTTATGGTACATCGATCCATTAAAATGGTTAAAATATAGCTGCAACACTTATCTACAAAATTGATAATTATTATCACATATATAGTTTTCAGCAGCGAGGGCTTGCCAAAATCCGTTGGTAACGCAACGCTAAAACGGAGGGCTCGCAAATCGGTTGCGGCAGGGCACGGAAAGCCAAAGGCACCCCTTGTGCGGGCGCTCATCCCTACGACACCGTATGTCTTTGGCAGGGAGCACCTTCGAATGTTTACTGCGCTGGTTGAGATGAGCGCCATAGGCGCTTATCCCTACGACCACGCACGCATTAAGCATCATACCTACGACCAGCGGGACTACAGAACAACACAAAACTCAAATTCAGAATTCACAGTGCAAGACCCATAGCACTTTGAAAAAAATTGCCTGAAAAAATTACGGCCTGTAACACTTTGAAAAGGAAACCGCTGCGAAAAAAAAATACGTCCCGGAAAAAATACGAACTTTAGTGCCGAACCGCACACATCCAAAAACATCACACAAAGCATACCAAAAACATCACTCACAGCATGGGAAGACAGCCAGGACATCTGGGAGTGAGGTTGCTAGCAAATTTATGTTGAATTTGCAGAGTTTCGCCACTCGAAAATCGCCTAAGCGAAAGAAAAAATGGCAGCCGGAAAAAAACTATAACGAGGCTACCCGAACCCTAAACATGCAAAACACCGCCAGGCACATACGACTTTTATCCAGGAACGTACAAGGTACAAAATACACTATTAGGAAGGACGGAAAATGCTCAAGACCCTCGTAACACATATGCACTTGCCGCCATTTTACAACACTAACTTGCAACTAATAACATTACCATTCTGAAATACCCCATTACACAACTAAACAAACGGTTTGGCCTTGCGCACGCAGCCTATTTACACTGCAAAGTTCCCACATTGCTGACACTTTCTCTTCAGATCACCAACAATCCAAATGTACATTGCATGCTGCAGAAAAACAACAGCGATTGTTAGCTCTTCAGCATATTGATTCCCCTTACAAAGGTAAATTATATTAATTTATTATTTAATTATTATATAAAATATATTTATATCTAAAAAACAGAGCAGAGGAGAGACTCGCTTTGCCAAAGGCGCTCAGCGCGGAGTTCGCAATGAATGCCCAGAGTGGTCAGAGGAACAAAAATACATGAGGGGAGAGGCTCGCAATGAGCGCCGAAGGTGCTCAGACAACCAAAAGTACATCGGTGGAGAGGCTCACAATGAGCGCCCAAAGTACTCAGAGGACCAAAAGCCTTTGATTGTGTGGCAAACAGCATTCCCTGCCTTACAATTTGCTTGCTGTTATTATTTGACGGGCAAGTCGGTAGTTAATTATAATAGCAGAAAAAACCTTCTTCTGTAGGCTTCCTGGATTAATCTATGTAGCTGTAATCCTGCTTTACTAAATTTAAAATTTTTGGATTATATATTGTGAAATGAGACCGCAAAAGGCGAACCTATATGTCTGTCCCTAAATTATTTTATAATAGCTGGAGCAATTTTGTTTGTGTGAGAAATAAGCTGGGAAATTGATGAACTATTGGAATTTTTTGTTGTAATAGCAGAAATATGTCATCAGATTAATTCTACAGGTTACCTGGATCAATCTAATCTGCTTTAAAGTATTGCTTTTTCCCTGGGATGTCATACCACAGTTTAAACATTGGATTCTTGCTGTAAACTGCTCATTATAATTTTGACACTTTATTTTAGCTATATTTGAGCTATAATAGCAATAATTGTATCTATTGAAATAATTGATAAGTATTTTGAGTCAATCTTGCTTTACCTTTGGGAATGTCTCAGTGAGAAATAAATTGGGAATCTGACAAACTATTGGAAATTATTGGGAGCTTCAATACAGAAATATTTCACTACCAGATTAAGGGCCTCGTTCAATTGTGATTTGGTCAATTGAATAGGGCTCTATATAAGCACAGAGCATATGTTTTTACAGAAGTTTTTAGTTAGTGAAGACCTTGCTTTTGGATAGAAGTTCACTAACTAAAGACTTCTGTAAAAAATATATGCTCTGTGCTTATATAGAGCCCTATTCAATTGGCCAAATCGCAATTGAATGAGGCCCTTACTCTGCAAATTCCCTGGATCTGCCCTAAAGCTTTTTTTCTCTGGGATGTTATACTATAGTTTAAACATTGGATTTTTAATCATTATAATCTCTAATTAAATCAAAGTGTCCATCTAAATCTATCATGTTCTTGTTTATCTCATATAATTTTTGTCGCTTTATTTTGGCTTAAATTCATCTCTAGGGAAGTAAAGAGGAAAGCCTAAAGAATTGTGCTTATTATTTACATCTAAAAATCTAAAAGCCGGATAACAGTTGGATAGTATATATATATATATATATATATATATATATATATATATATATATATATATATATATATGGCCTCATTCAATTGCGATTTGGCAAATTAAATAGGGCTCTAAATATGCACATAGCATATTTTTTTAAATAAGTTTTTAGTTAGTAAAGACCTTGCTTTTGAATAGAAGTTCATAAACTAAAAACTTATTCAATTGGCCATATCGCAATTGAATGAGGCCTATAATATATACAACTGTATTTCCAGTGACATTCTGTAGGGAAAAGTCCTATTTCCTAATTTGTTGTTGTTGTTTAGTTGTTCAGTCACGTCCAACTCTCCGTGACTATATGGACCACAGCACGCCAGGTGCATCTCTCAGTCACTTCCCCTCTGAGCTCCATCAAGTTCATGTTCATTGCTTCAGTGACCTCATCCATCCATCTCCGCCTTTGTCGTCCCCTTCTTCTTGTGCCTTCAATCTTTCCCATTATCTTTTCTAGGGAATCCTGCCGTCTTATAATATGACCAAACTATTTAAGCCTCAGCCTCATGATCATACCTTCTAGTGAACAGTTTGTCTTGATTTCCTGAAGTATTGATTTATTGGATATTCTTGCAGTCCAAGGGACTCTAAGCAGTTTTCTCCAACATCACAATTCAAAGGTGTCAATTCTCTGGCGCTCAGTCTTCTTTATGGTCCAGCTCTCTAACATCTGTATGTTACTACTGGGAATACCATAGTTTGAACTATACAGACCTTTGATTATAGTTTAATATCTTTACTTTTTACAAGCCTGTGCAAGCTTGCCATAGCTTTCCTTCCCAGAAGCAAACAACTTTTAATTTCATTACTACAGCCACCATCTGCAGAGATATTGGATCCAAGGAAAATAAAACCTGTCACTGCCTCCACTTCTTCCCCATCTATTTGCCAGGAAGTGAGATTGCCGTTTTGCAGCAGGCCAACTTTTACCCTCATAAATAAGTCCTACGCATGATATACTCTGCATATAAGTTGAATAAATAAGGTGACAATACACAACCTTGTCGCACTTTTTTTTTTCGATCTTGAACCATTCTGTTATGCCATGTTCGGTTCAGACCGTGGCTTCTTGGTCGACATTCTCCTCCTAAAGAATCTGTATGAGATGATCTGGTACTCTTTAAGAACATGCAACATTTTGTTGTGATCCACACAGTCAAAGGCTTTAAAATAGTCTATGAAGCAGAAGTAAATGTTTTTTTGGAACTCTCTTGCTTTGTCTATCATCCAGCGGATATTGGCAATTTGATCTCTTGTGCCTCTTCCACTGCGGAACCCAGTTTGCACATCTGGTAGATCATGGTCCATATATTGCTGGTGTCGAGCTTGGAGAATTTTAAGCATTAACTTGCTGGCATGTGAAATTAGTGCAATTGTTCGATAATTAGAGCACTCTTTGGCACTGTCTTATTTTGGGATTGGGATGTAGACTGGCCTTTTCCAGTCTCTTGGCCATTGGTGAGTTTTCCAAATGTGTTGGCATAAGGCAAGTAACACTTTTACAGCACCATCCTGTAGAATTTTGAATAGTTCAATTGGGATTCCATCACCTCCTGTAGCCTTATCAGCAAGACACCCTAGGGCCCATCTCACTTAACTCTCCAAGATGTCTGGCTCCAACTCATTGGACAAATTCCTAATACTTGCTGTCAATTAAGATCTTATAATTGTTGTATCAGTAAATATAAAATGATATGAGTGTAAAGCCGTAAGAAAAATGGGAAAAAAATAGGAATAAAGGGAAATTGTATAATATTATCATGAATTATATTGTCTGTATATTTATGTGTAGAATAGTAACATGGAATGATGGAGACATTAATTCTCCAATCAAGCGTAAAGCAATCTTGTAATCTCTAAATAAAAATACACAGATGTTGATATTGACTCCTTTAAGAGATCCATCTTGGTGTTGAGGAACATAAAGGTTACAAAGATATTGGGTTGAATAGGTTATTTGTATAAAATGTGAGAAGAGGGGGAGAGGTGTAGCAATAATATTTTAAAAGTTGCTTGCTTATAAGATTAAATTGATAGAATTGGATAAAGAAGAAGGTCATTTGGTTATCTCACAAGTCATTGTTGGACAGTTTGGATTCATATTGTGTAATATTTATACCCTGAATTAATGACCAGATTGCTTCTGCTTGAAGAGATGCCATTGATTATTGGAGAAAGTTTTATTGGATAGAATGACTACTTTTAAACCCAATAAATCTCATTTTGAAGCAATTGAAATCTAAACAGATGGGAAAATAAATTAATTCAGAGGTTAGCAGATAATCTACAGTTGGTTGATATTTAGAGATTTTTTCATTCCATAGAAAAAGATACTTGCTTTTACAAATCCTTTTTACTTATTGATTTTTTTAAATTTCTTCACATTTTGGTAGATAAAATTGAGAAGTTTTATATAAACAACATAACTATTCCAGATCACGCTAAAGCACATTTAAGTTTGGGATCTGCTTTGCATATTAGAGGCAAGTTTGTTAGACTGACTCCCCTTAAGCAGTTATCACTATACTCATTCCTACTACAAGATTGGCACTTTATCTGTCATCTTAATAGTAATTTGGTACTTTTACTTTGGATTTAGTATTTGTAGCCTTTTGTAGTCATTGCAGAAATTTAGTACCTATAGTGAGCTGCTTCACACTTACCTATTTTAAGCACCAAATATGTTTTTCATGCATAAGTTGGAGCCCTTTTATATAAGGTGCCTCATCTATGGACTTGATGTCTGCCACTTGGTGTAATAGCCCAGGAGTATATGAGAACCCCTGTTTTCTCTCTATCTTATAAGTAGGGTATATGAGTTAAACATTCAGTTGTTCCTTCCAGGCAGGAGGAATCCTTTGATGATCATAAGGTTCCATCCTCTTCTTCTCTATATGCTTCTTTTGTTTGGCTAACTAGTTTTTATGGCAGACTTGATTCTTTTTGAATGGGTGTCTTATTTCAATAGCAGCTTTTGAAGGCAAATAAAGTTTATAAAAAATAATTGTAACGATATTCTAATATTAGTGTGAAGCACTAGGAAAACTATTGATTATTACTTAGCTTCTTAAAGAATCATTTAAGATTTCAGAACTTTGAACAGAGAAATATTAATTGATCTATTTGATATACAGTGCCTTGCAAAAGTATTCACCCCTCTTGGCATTTTTCGTGTTTTGTTTTTTGTGTTTTTTTTTTGTTTTTTTTTCGTGTTTTGTAACACAAAAAGTCAATGTGCATAACTATTCACCGCCTAAAGTCAATACTTTGTATAGCCACTTTTTGCAGCAATCACAGCTCCAAGCCGCTGGATAAGTCTCTATGAGCTTGCCACATCTTACCACTGGGATTTTTGCCCATTCCTCCTTGCAAAACTGCTGCAGCTCCTTCAAGTTGGATGGTTTGAGCTTGTGAATACCAATCTTTAAGTCTGACCACAGATTTTCTTTTGGATTGAGGTCTGGGCTTTGACTAGGCCATTCAAACACATTTACCCTTAAACCACTCAAGTGTTGCTTTAGCAGTGTGTGTGGGGGGTCATTGTCCTGCTGGAAGGTTTTGCTCAAGAATATCCCTGTATTTAGCACCATTCATCTTTCCCTCAACTCTGACCAGTTTCCCAGTTTCCAGCTGCTGAAAAACATCCCCACAGCATGATGCTGCCACCACGTTTCACTGTTATGATGGTGTTCTTTGGGTGATGTGATGTGTAGGGTTTGCGCCAGACATAACTTTTTCTTTGATGGCTGAAAAGTTCAATTTTAGTCTCATCAGACCAGAGCACCTTCCTCCATACATTTTGGGAGTCTCCCACATGCCTTTTCGCAAACTCAAAACTTGCCATTTTTTTTTGCTGAAAGTAATGGCTTTCTCCTGGCCACTCTGCCATAAACTCTATGGAGCGTATGGCTTATTGTCGTCCTATGTACAGATACTCCAGTCTCTGCTGTGGAACTCTGCAGCTCCTCCAGGGTTACCTTAGGTCTCTGTGCTGCCTCTCTGAGTAATGCCCTCCTTGCCCAGTCTGTGAGTTTTGGTGGGCGGTCGTCTCTTAGCAGGTTTGCTGTTGTGCCATGTTCTTTCCCTTTGGTTATGATAGATTTGATGGTGCTCCTGGGGATCATCAAAAATTTGGATATTTTTTTTATAACCTAACCCTGACTTGTACTTCTCAACCCTTAGATTGTAAGTTTGCAAGTTTTCAATTTTGTGTCCGTGTCTTGGAAACAAGCACTATGTACATTTGATTATATTCTCAAAAACAGGGCCCTCCATTCTTTAAGGTGTTAAGTTTGTTTTTTTCCCATGTACTAACCCCCTGTACAGCGGAATATGTTGGCGCGATATAAATAAAGATAATAATAATAATAACAACATTGTCCCTTAATTGTTTGGAGAGTCCCTTGGTCTTCATGGCAGTGTTTGGTTAGTGGTGCCTCTTGCTTAGGTGTTGCAGCCTCTGGGGCCTTTAAAAAAAGGTGTGTATATGTAATGACAGATCATGTGATACCTAGATTGCACGCAGGTGGACATCATTTATTCACTAATTATGTGACTTTTGAAGGTAATTGGTTGCACCAGAGCTTTTTATGGGCTTCATAACAAAGGGGGTGAATACATACGCACATGCCAATTTTCTATTTCTAAAAAATAGTTTTATGTATTGTGACCAGGATGGCTGTGTATAGCTGTGGTTTCTTGATAGAAACGGATACTTTCTGGTAATGCAGCAAATTGGTTTATTATGCAAAAAGAAAAACAAACTGGAGCAGTAACTCTGCTTAAATAATGAAAATAAACATCTACATAAACGCACTGACTGTGGCACAGGAACGCCCTGTCTATACCTGTGCAGCTTATCTGCAACAGGGACAAAACTCTACACCACGGTGTCTTCAGGACAGAGCTCCAACTCCGTTGTACTCGGAAAGGAGTAATTTCATGGAAACAGCGCCACCTAGTGGCAAGGAGTAAGACAGTCTCTGATAAATTAGGAATTGCCACCTTGTGGCCAGGATACAAATAGTCTCTGATTATTGATAGATTGCCACCTTGTGGCCAGGACACAAATAGTCTCTGATTATTGTTATATTGCCACCTTGTGGCCAGGATACAAATCCTCTCTTGTATATCGGAAGTCTTTTCCACGTTTCTATATAAGTAGCCGCGGATGAAGCATAGGGCCCGCCCGTCTCTCCCGTATGCTTCACCCCAGGGACCCTTTGACTTTGCAGTATAAACTTACTGCCTATGAACCGGTAAACACTCAGCATCTTCCCTGGGGCATAATCAGTCTGGTACCTTCATACAGGGCCTCTGTCAGCTCCACACTTGCCTAGGCCTTTAAGGCAACTCTGCCTGGGGATCCTCAATATTCCCTTCACTTACTTGGTAGCTTTGTGCTTTCACCTCCTGAGTCTGTAGTCTCTTTCAGTTCTATTCTTTCAGTCACTGCAAACAGCACACTCTTCTTACTGTTGTCCAAAACTCGCAGCCACAGTAAACCAAAAGTGATCTCTTTCCGGTTTTCTTCCCAAGATCCACAACGGACCAGCTTCAAGCTCCACTTTGTGGCTGGATCTGGCAGCAGCACACAACCTGGCCAGAGTCTAAGCAGCCCCACCCCTCTCTCCATGTCTGCTTTTCAGGCTTTAAAGGGAAGTCGCACCTGCATTAGGAGTTCTTCAGAAGTTTAACTCCATCACTCCTGTCAAGAACTCTTTACTCCACTTTACTTGGCACCATCCTCTAGGGGGCAAACGGTCACAGTATATAGGTTTTCTCATTTCACTTCACCAACTTAGACTATTGTGTTCTGATCCATCACATAGAGATTAACAAAACTTTGAACTTAAGGCTGTAATGTAAAAAAATAGGTAAAAAGTCAAAAGGGGTGAATACTTTTGCAAGGCACTGTAGAAAGTTCTATTTAAAATATAATTCAATCTTTTAAATCTAAATGGGGCAAATCTATACAAGGAAGTAATTGTAGATGTAACATTAGTGAGGCAATGCTAAAGCTTTTGGGAGTAAATTTAGTGTAAGTATTTGGATTAGTTGGAATTTGAAGGTATTAGAACTATAATGTAAATGTTTTATATATAATATCTTCCATAACCTCAGTATAATACCTCTTTGGAAATAATTAATTTCCTTCAGTACCCTCTCGGCTGTGAAATAATGTTTATATCTTACTATGTTTTTTGTACACCTGGGATAATGTTATTATTCTATTAGATGTTTCTATGTAATATTTACCGAACAATATTTATTTAATTATGTAAAATGTATTTTCATACATGACGTTAATTGTTTAATCATATCTATGATTTATAAAATTGAATAAATAAAGATGCTACTATCTGTTTTGAAACTTAAATAACCTGTTTAAGAATAACTTCTATAAAGATGATGATTTATTATCAAGCCACAATTTCTCTAATTCTCTACTCAAGCATTGTAGTAATGTTTATAATCATAGAAAACTTGAAAGGACATACTGGCTTTACACATATGGTCTGCTGAATTTTTCTTTGCTGTTAGCCCTGTACTTTTTTTAATAACTGTGTTAATATATCCATTAAAACGTAATTGATATCTACAGTAGTAGGAATAGAGAGATAAAATATAGTCCCTTAGGGGACGAGATTAAGCTACTTCAACAGCTTTATATTGGCCTACTCTAGTTACCGCAATCTATTTGCAAACTACAGAGTGAAAATTCCTGCGGTTGTCAAAATCGAAACTCCGACCCATCTAAGCCTTTGATCTTTCAAGCCTGCAAATGTTACAAATCGCTATTTAAGTGAAACAATTCCCCAAGCTTGCAATTGCCTTCAAGCCCGTAAATGGCAAATGTAGCAAAAACTTCTACGAGTACTAGAGAGGACTCACAAGGAGATTAAACTTCTGTTCTTAACACTATAAAAGCCAATAAAAACACAATATTGGACTTCAAAATACGGGAAAGTGATGTAAGACATTAGCATTAATTGCACAACAGTCTCAAGTTCGCAAATCTACAATAAAAAATTATGTTTTACTGATGTCATGATGACGCTCTCATTTACTTTTGGCTACTTATAAATTGTTACTTATGTGCTTGCTTAATTGATCATGATCATGCCCTGAAATGCTATGTACGGTTACATGGTTTACGGATTTGGCTTTCGGCCATGTACTTGTGGGGTTGTTCAATTAAATTGATCTGTAACTGTTGGAGTTTATTAGGGCCGTAGGACTAATCGTATAGAAGAGATTGCGAAAGATAAGTAAATTGCTGATAATCAAGCATTGCGTACACATTTGAAGTTATTAGAGCAGGAAGTTAAATCCTCCCTTTAAAGGATACACAATATAAGGATAACACTCGACAGAGCAATATCAGAATCATCCCTAAAACTATTTTACCTAATGACTTGCATAAATGTATAACTTTCTTCTTTAACTCACTGGTTAATACTGATATACAACTAGATACCGTATATACTCGAGTATAAGCCGAGTTTTTCAGACCTTTTTTTAAGGCTGAAAAGGGCCCCCCTCGGCTTATACTCGAGTCACTCCCCCCCCCCCCCCCCCCCCCCCCGTGTCTCTCTAACCCCCCGTGTCTCTCTAACCCCCCGTGTCTCTTTCCCTCCCCCTCCTCAACCCCCTCTCCTTTATAATACCTCTTTAAATCCCCCCCCCCCCCCCCTCACTTACCTGCTCCGGCCTCCGCTTCTTCCGGGTCTTGACCTGGCGCGCATGTGACCTCACAGCATTAGCATATACCGGGTGCATATTAGCAGGTAAGTGAGTGGAGAGGGGTATTTAGAGGGGTAGAATGAGGGGGGTTATAAATGAGGAGGGGGGTTAGAATGGGGGGGTTGAGGATGAGGAGGGGGGTTGAGGTTGAGGAGGGGGGTTGAGGTTGAGGATGGGGGGGTTGAGGTTGAGGAGGGAGGTTGACAAAGGGGTTGAGGATGAGGAGGGGGTTGAGGATGAGGAAGGGGGCTGAGGTTGAGGAGGGAGGTTGAGGAGGGGGTTAAGGATGGGGGGTTGAGGTTGAGGAGGGGGTTAAGGATGGGGGGTTGAGGTTGAGGAGGAAGGGGTTGAGGTTGAGGAGGGAGGTTGAGGATGAGGAAGGGGTTGAGGATGAGGAGGGAGGTTGAGTATGAGGAGGGGGTTGAGGTTGAGGAGGGGGGTTGAGGTTGAGGAGGGGGTTAAGGGTTGAGGAGGGAGGTTGAGGATGAGGAGGGGGGTTGAGAATGGGGGGTTGAGGTTGAGGAGGGGGGCTGAGGATGAGGAGGGGTTTGAGGATGAGGAGGGGGGATGAGGTTGAGGAGGGGGTTAAGGATGAGGATGGGGGTTGAGGAGGGACCCCCCGTGTCTCTTTCCCTCCCCCTCCTCAACCCCCTCTCCTTTATAATACCTCTTTAAATCCCCCCCCCCCCCCCCCTCACTTACCTGCTCCGGCCTCCGCTTCTTCCGGGTCTTGACCTGGCGCGCATGTGACCTCACAGCATTAGCATATACCGGGTGCATATTAGCAGGTAAGTGAGTGGAGAGGGGTATTTAGAGGGGTAGAATGAGGGGGGTTATAAATGAGGAGGGGGGTTAGAATGGGGGGGTTGAGGATGAGGAGGGGGGTTGAGGTTGAGGAGGGGGGTTGAGGTTGAGGATGGGGGGGTTGAGGTTGAGGAGGGAGGTTGACAAAGGGGTTGAGGATGAGGAGGGGGTTGAGGATGAGGAAGGGGGCTGAGGTTGAGGAGGGAGGTTGAGGAGGGGGTTAAGGATGGGGGGTTGAGGTTGAGGAGGGGGTTAAGGATGGGGGGTTGAGGTTGAGGAGGAAGGGGTTGAGGTTGAGGAGGGAGGTTGAGGATGAGGAAGGGGTTGAGGATGAGGAGGGAGGTTGAGTATGAGGAGGGGGTTGAGGTTGAGGAGGGGGGTTGAGGTTGAGGAGGGGGTTAAGGGTTGAGGAGGGAGTTGAGGAGGGAGGTTGAGGATGAGGAGGGGGGTTGAGAATGGGGGGTTGAGGTTGAGGAGGGGGGCTGAGGATGAGGAGGGGTTTGAGGATGAGGAGGGGGGATGAGGTTGAGGAGGGGGTTAAGGATGAGGATGGGGGTTGAGGAGGGAGGTTGAGAATGAGGAGGGGGAGAGACACAGGGAAGGGAGAGGAGGGGAAGAGACAAAGGGAAGGGAGAGGGGGGAAGAGACACAGGGAAGGGAGAGGGGAGAAGAGACACGGGAGAGAGAGGGGGACACAGGGGGCAGCACATTTCCCACCTTCGGCTTATTCTCGAGTCAATCATTTTACCCAGTATTTTGTGGTAAAATAGGTGCCTCGGCTTATACTCCAAGATCCAAAGAAATTCCTCAATATGTTATTATTAGGTTGCATTATTATATTTATAAAGAGGCTATTATGAAGACAGCTAGAGAGAAAAGTCCATACCAGCCTCCTTATGAAAACATACTAATTTATTCAGGTTTGTCTAATAACACCCTTCTGAAGAAAGAATTTAGTGATGTCACAATGATACTGAGGAAAGAAAATAATCAACATAGTTGAGGTTTACCCACTAAATTGATTATTCTAAAGGAGAACCCCAAAAATCGTAGTTATTACAGTAGACGGAGACAAAAACTTTTTCAAGGTTATCAGGTATCTTTTGAGCCTCTTTCAAAACATAAATTGGAAGCATTAAGTTGGTATAGATGAGAAGGGAAAATAGTACTTAGGTTTTGCCAAAATAGTAATACAACCCTCAGATGAATCTCGGAAAAATCCTAATTTTCTTTGTTTTTTTTAGTCTTTCTTTTCTCTCTTTTATAGTGAACACTTGTTTAGTTTTCATTTGATAGGGGTTAAGAGGGGGAAGAAAGTTGGGGACAGTGGATAAACGTTTGCTTCCCTGCTCCTCTTTTTCTCACTCTTGTCGATTTGTCTGGGGTGCACCTGGTTAAAATTGCTATTCTAACCCAGTAAAAAAAATTTAGGAATATACTTTTGTCCTCTAAGACATAAAATTAATTAACTTTTTAGGAAAATAGAACTAATAATCAACATAAATATGTGGATTTCCCACAGTTAAAACTAGTCAGTTTCTGTTTTGCTCTGGCTAGTTAATACAATTTTTATGATCTTATTTCTGTTAACTGGGAGAACTATGATATTGAATATCAATAGAAGATGTGGTTTTAAAGTGGATTTATATTGTCTCTTCCACTTCATACCCAAAACAAGACATACATCTGGTGGGTAGATGGATCATCATAAAAATAAGCAAAAACATTAATAAATAAAAGATAGTTAGTTAATGGGTATTAAAACTCATTGTAAAGCTGACAAAGAACCGAACTTAATACATAAAGTTTATAAATATAGAATTAGTGTCAATTACGAATGAAAATTCAGAGCAGTGTCAATACTGTTCAATAAAAAACAAAAATATTAGAAAAATATAAGGAAATAGATGATAAGGCAAGATATATGATATGGATTCGGCTCTGAAATGGCAAACATACAATCAAATTATTATTATTAACTTTATTTGTAATGCGCTAACATATTCCGCATCGCTATACAAAGCATAATAAGAAGGAAAAATACAATATTAACAAGCTATATATATGCCCCTAAAAAGTTGGTTCTCCTATTGTATGTGGGGACTTAAACATGCGCTTAAGCACAGAGCTTGATAGAAAATCTTCAATGAAGCCTACACCAGATGCAGGAACAATTAAAAATGCCAAGGAATTCTATAAGAACTTAATATCTTATGATTTATATGATGCATGGAAATCATATTATATAAAGGAAAGAGAAAATACTGTCTTTTCCCAGAGGCACCAGGTATATTCAATATTAGATTACTTCTTGGTTGATCAATCTATACTAGAGAAAATCACAAAAGTAAACATTGGTCAGACCGTGCAATGGACTCTATGCAAATATTTAATATATCTGAACACAAGAGTAAAAACTTAAGGGAAATAGATAATACACTCTTTAACACTCAAGTTAATAAAGATAACCTTAAAAGATAAAATTACCAGATTTTAAAATGAAAACTCGGTACAATTTAATGGAATACTCATAAAGTATGTGTATATATATATATATATATATATATATATATAAATATATGGGGAGTATTAACCTCCTGGTCCATATACCAAAGGGGATTTTCCTCGATGGAGCTATAGATTAAATTAAGTGCAAATATTACATACATCTTCACAAACATTAAATCTTGTGATATCTTCGATCCAAGCCCAAATTAAAAAGATTTTACAACACCTAGTAGACAAATCCATATGGATTTTATAACAGAAATATTATCAACTAGGAAATACAGTGAGGAAAAAAAGTATTTCATCCCCTGCTGATTTTGAACGTTTGTCCACCGACAAAGAAATGATCAGTCTATAGGTAGCTGTTCGGAGCGGATACAACCACACCTGCCAAAGAGGAAGTGCGTGGTCCATTACATATGTGTATTAATGAGACATTGTAAATTTTCCCTTTTATTATTGCACACATATTATATGTACACACGGAATGAGCAGACTTTGCTAAAGTGAGTTGGGTATAGAGGGTTAACAAAAGACCCCTAAAGAACACTAAAGAAAAATCTAGATGTGATACGGAAAAAAATATATATGCAAAGAAATGATCTGGGCAAACACTATGAATGTAACTCTGTACTATGCGGGATGATAAATACTGCACTTTGGATGGTAGTGCCTTGTCATAGTAAAGCAGGAAAATATATTTTTGGTCATATATAATCTAGGATAGAAATTCTTGCATAGTGGAGTTTAACTGTTTTCACAATTGATTATTAATTTACGGGTATAAAACAGTAAACAACTGTTAGAATGAACTTTGTTGTCAGAACAGAGTAAATTCTGTGTGCTCAATTGTCTTATTATTCCAATTTTCCTGTGAAAACAAAAACCTGAAATATACAATTTATATTTAAAAGTTACAGCAATATTGATAATGATTTAAAAACAATTTTTGGAGATGGTAAAGGTTACATAGTACTAGGATCAGAGTAATAATTCTATGCGATACTCTTAGTGGGATTTCTCTCAAGAGTTTTTTTAATTGGTAATAGAAGAACTGTGTGGAAAAGATGTGAGCTAGACATAGAATACAATAAAGATAAATATTCGGATGATAGTTAAATCCGAGAAGATCTGAGTTTATATTTAACTGTTTAACAACAACATACTAGAATATTAAGATTTTATTGGTATATAAACAACGGTGGTCTTTATGTAACCACGTATTGATAAGGAATTTAATGGAGAAAACACCTAACTTCTGCTTAACAAGAATCCTCAGAGATTAAAAAAAACTCACTGATAGGCTGAGAACACTTTACTTATAGGTTGGAGACCATATTTAAGTCAATAAAGGCCAACTTTGCACAATTAAAAGCAGAGAGTGCGTTTAATTGGGATAACACAGGTTTATATTCAGAGGTAAAATTAACATCGGAGGTCACACTATTAAAAATAAAGATAGTCAAGTAGCTAAGGGGAAAACCGAGGATAATAAAAATGTTCCTAAATTGCCTGGGAATTTTTTCTCCACTACAGGGAAAATAAAAATTAATGAAAAAAAAATAGACTGAATTAGATGCTCAATTGACATTTGATTCTACATTAACATAAGTATAAGTTAATAAAACGATGTCCCCGGAAAATAGCTTCAGAGACATTGAGTTAGAAGAGGGCAAACTAACTATAGCCTCTATGAAAATGTTATTAAAGGAATTTCAATCCTAAATAAAAGCTGAATTAACTTCAGAGATAAGTAACAATGTAAAGCTAATAAAACAGAAGAATTAGAAAGCAATGAAAATAAGATCCTCAAAAAAAAAACATCAACGTGATTTAGGCACAAAAATAAAATAAAACATTTAAGAAAATTGATACACATTTTACAACTAAACTGTTCTAAATATGAGGACCTTTCTAGGCATAACAACGTAAGAACTAGAGGGATACCTGAAAAAATTGTGACTGAACATTTACTAACTTACGTCTCTACATTCTTATCAACTTTGGTCAAACTGGATTCTCATACGGAACTCCTGATAGACAGACTACATTGATTAAGGTTATCTAAAAATGTTAAAGGAGATTTGCAACGAGATGTAATAGTTAAAAAATACATAATTTTGCTAATAAAGAAACTATCATGAGACTTTCGTTTGAGAAGAAAGTATTTGATTCTCCATACGATAATCTCAAAATCTTTCCAGAGCTCTCCGTAGAAACATTAATCAAAAGAAAATAATTTAATGAGGTTACAAACATTTTAAGAGACAACAAAATCCCTTATAAATGGAGTTTTCCAACCAAATAAATAATTGTTTATGGGGGGAATAAATCAGTGGTCAATAATGAATATGAGGGGGAAAATGTACTCAGACAGTGGCAGTTGCTTCCAGAAGTATAGGCAGCAACAAAAGAAGACTAAAATTTCCTTTTTGAATGGAAATCAGTGCAATTAATTTCATTAGGCAGACTAAAAAATAATAATATTTACTAATAAATTAAAAGCTGCCCTTAAGTAAATCCTAGATTATACACCAGGATTATACATATATAGACATTAAAATTGTGATTCGGCCAATTAAATAGGGCTCTATATAAGCACATAGCATATTTTTTTATAGAAGTTCTTAGTTAGTGAACTTCTATTCAAAAGCAAGGTCTTCACAAACTAAAAACTTCTGTAAAAAAATATGCTATGTGCTTACATAGAGCCCTATTCAATTGGCCGAATCGCAATTTAATAAGTCTGTGTGTTCCCAAATCAACAAACAAATATGACCTCATGAGATAGTATTGAATATAAAAATTTAACACTGCACTATTTTAGAGAGAAGCACAGAACTTTTTCACAAAATAATGTATTATACAAAATAAAAATGTGATTACATTTGGATATTTGATAGTTGGAGTAGGAGGGAACAATTATTAATTGAAGGTTTATGGAATCACAATATATATACGTTCCACATGTCTAATAAGTGTAGTTGTACTATTAAAAGGTAAATACAAGAAATGGTCTTTTGGGCTAATTTCACAAGTGTTTTTACTTCTATATCTAAGAACTGACTTCAAGATATGATACAATTTCTTAGAGAAAAGTTAAAATCTCAACTATCTTAAGTTAAATTCACATAGTCACTTAAGACAATTATGAAAGGGATATAGGTTGAGTTAACCAACACAAAATATGTAGGACTTCACAATTCTATGTACAAGGGAAGAAAGAGCTCAAGGGAGCACAGCACAATAACATGTCTGATTGAATACTGGATGCAATATTTTTGTAAATCCAGAGGAAGGTGATCTAAGGAGGAGTTAGAAAGGATATTAATACCTTGGATGAAACATTTAATTAAAAACTAATGTAACTACAAAACTAATACAGCTCCCCCAATGGTACTGTATAGACAATTCAGTATAAAACAAAGGGTACATGATATAATACTTCAGTGCTGGGTAGAACATTATATTATTATTAAAGTAGTTTGACAGTCAGTGCCAACATGGCAACAACTCCAGATTTTGGAGTTGGTGGATGTGAAGGGATATCTGAATGACACCATGTTTTATGTTGAAAAATTGTTAAGGATCTGAGGCAGGTCTCGGGGGTGGAGGGGAAGGGTCGATTTAATATATGTACTTGAAGATTATCAGCCAAAACGTACAGGGATTGAATCTGCCTGTTAAGAGATACTCTGCCTTTCAAAACTTCAGTAACGAAAAGGCATATATTGGATGTCTTCAGCAGACACACAGACAGCAAGGAAAGATTCCTAAATTTACAGAGAAGATATTTACAACTTGATTCAATGCTACAAATAAAAATAAATCTAGAGGTGTTTCTATTTTCTTTAACACAAATGTGAGCTTAGTGGAGGAATATGCAGAAACGGATCCAGAATGCAGATATGTAATTTGGTTAGGTATGATTAACAACCAGAAATATACTACCTTTAATCTATATGCACCAAATAGTGGACAAGTAAGGTTCTTAAATCGTAAATTGAAAATAGTGAAGAAATGTGTTTTGGGATTTTTGGTAGTTTGTGGAGATTTCAACATGTCTCAATACAGAAATAGACAGAAAGTCAGCTAAGGGCATGAGGACAAATTCTCAAATGGGTAGTAAAGCAAAAACTTTCAATAATAGTAATATGAACTTCAAATTGTATTTAGGCATGAACAAGAACGCAAGAATATGATCAAAATGAAAAGTAGAACAGATAATCCTAGGGCTATAAGACCCTTATGGAAGTTAGACAATTGACTCTTTGAGGGTCATTCAATGAAAGAAAAGCTTAGAGAGGAACTAACAAAACTTTTTAAAATAAACAACAATTTAATAGAATATAAAACTACAGTCAGGCTGGCCCATAAAGCATATATTAGAGGCATCTTCATCAAATGGCATGCACTGAGGAAGAAATCAAGAGGTTTACCCTTAAGAAATGTATACATTCAATTAAGCCTCTTAGAAAGAAATAATAAACAATCCGAATAGGGACAATGCTGAATCGATTAGTAAAATACAACCACAGATCCAAAAGATTGTTCAGTCCATTGCAGACAAATCAATATGGTCCCTCCAACAAAAGCTATATCACTATGGAAATAAAGCTGGCAGATGCCTCGCTAAAAAATAAATAAAAAAAAACATAAAAAAATAGAATAGAAATGATTTGACACAATCAAGAAATATACACTAAGCCTGAAGAAATTGCAAAAGCTTTTGCAGAATTCTGTCAAAAACTGTACAACTTTAATGATAGAAGCGATTTTCAAAAACCCTCAATAGAGGAGATCCAAAGTTTTCTAAACGAGTTAGATTTACCAAAAATAACTGATATAGATTTGGAAATGTTAAATAGTGATATAACAGAAAATGAGATCACATCTGCAATATCGAAATTAAAGATAAAAACCTCCCCTGGCCCTGACGGATTGGTTACCAATATTACAAGGCTTGCCAACCTGTATTGGTTAAATATATGAAAGGGGTATTAAAAGAAATTAAAACAAATGGAAATGCACCAGCAGAAATTTTAGAAGCCACCATAGTAACAATACCTAAACAAAAACAAGATTTGATGGATTGCAGGAATTATAAACCGATTTCCCTCTTGAATAACAACATCAAGTTATACTCGAAAATTTTAGCAATTAGACTTAATAGCATAAGAACAAAACTGATTACAGTAGATCAAACCAGATTTATCACAGGAAGGCAAGGGCCAGACAACATCAGAAGACTGATGAACCTTATAACTTACTCAAATCTGTATAAAACATCCTTTATCTTCCTACCATTGGATGCAGAAAAGGCCTTCAACAGAGTCTGATGGGATTTTATAGATCAAACTTTATCTAAGTTTGACCTGAGTGATTTTGGATCAAAAGCCATTAACGCCTTATATGTTAACCCCTCTGCCTCTGTTGCGGCCTTGGATTTAAAGCCTCTATATGTAGTATTAGTAATGACACCAGACAAGGTTGTCCACTTTAACCTGTTATATTTGCTTTGTCGATTGAACTATTTGCACAGGCTATTAGAATATTGTTGAACATAAAAGGAATTCAAATTGGGAATAAAGAACCTAAAAAAAAATACTTTTTTGCAGAGGTTTATCAAAAACGTTTCATATAGGGAAGTTTGTTTCAAGTTAGTTAACAGATGGTACCTAGTTCCTACTAAATTATCTCAAAATATGAAAAATGATAAACTGAAATACTGTTGGTGAGAATGTGGCCAGGTGGGCTCACGTTGCCACATACGGTGGGAATGGGAAGTAATCTATGAACTATGGACAGAATGTTTCTCTTAAATATCCACAATACTCAAAATTTCAATTCCTTCATCACCAGAAATAGCTTTACTACATATTTTTCCAAAACAACTCCTTCGATAAAGGCTTTTATTCTTCAGGTTGTAATTGTATTAAAAAGGCTCATAGCTAGTAGATAGAAACAAGACTACAGTCCTAGTTGGTCTAAAGTAAAACCAATAGTAATGAGAAATTGGTTATTAGAAAAGCACTTTCTATAATTGGGAGTCATAAAAAGTAGTACATTTAAATGGGAGATATGGGACAATTACATATCAGATTCCCTTAAGGTGCTGTGCACTGGTGTTAAAGGCTAGATGTGACCTTGACTCTCCTTGCCTCAGATCCTATATGGAATACATGTATTTTGGATGCATATTGTTTGTGTCTTGGTATTGTGGCAAAGATAGGTTTAGAGAATTTTAATGGGTTTCTCTATTTATGGTATGAAATTTTTGAGAATATGATCTGTTTTATTCCCTGTCCTTCACCCTCCTCGCCCTTCTAGCATAAGAGAATGGAGAGAGGAAGAATAGCTGATAAATATGCTCGCAAAAGATAGAAGGAAAAAACTAGATAATTGGTTGGATAACAATATCCTAGTAGACTGGATTGGGGAACTCATTTACATGTATTGTAATGGCATATATGTATTTTTATACTCTAATAAAAAAATAAAAAAGGTACGGTTTTATATTTTTCCTACAAAGTTAAGGTATGATATTGAATGTTTAAATATACAAATGTTGCTTGCTGCTAAATGGGTCATTGCTAAAAATTGGAAGCAGACCACTACCCTCTTGAGGTGAAGTAAAAAGATAGTTCAAGGAAATAGATTCATAGAAAAAAAATGTATTTTTGCAATTTAGTAACAACTACAAAGAAAACATGGTTCCCTGGTGGTCCAATGATTAGGATTCAGGGCTTTTAGCTCACAATCTGGGTTTGATTCCAGTCCTGGAACCAAGAGGTCACACCACCCTGAAGCCATGCAGGGTTGAGCCTGGTCAGTACTTGAATGTGAGACCACCTAGGAATGCTGTGGAGAAGGAACTGGCAACCCACTCCAGTATCTCTGCCATGAATACCAAGTGGATCTGCATGATGAACTACTGTCCATGAGAAACTATGTATATCAAATGCTTTTTAATATAATTTGTATGTCTTTTAAAAATAATGTTGAAAAAAAATATCACAGTTTGTGATCACACTTGTGAGCTTTACAATACAAGTTAGGAACTATATTCTAGGTTTAGAAGGGAGTGCCAGTCCATGTTCTTAAATACAAGAAACACTTCTTGGCATGCCTCTCCTTTTATTTTTTGTAAATATTTCACTCTTACTTTATTTTTATATCCAGGATATGATTTTGTTAATTTTATTTTTTGTATTAGCTTCCAACAAAAACACAAATTTAATGCGATGTGACGTTTATGCGGTTACGGTTCTTTTGCTCTGTATGGTAACAAAATCTCTAGTAAATGTTTCCGCCTTTAGGTGTCAAATTTTAGGTTGTGTCTAACAAAATGCATTTGTAGCAAAGGCAGCATATTTGTGACAAAGTCCCAAAAATGATACATTTACACAGAGTTTGTGTCCTCGTACTGTGCTTAAACAGTATTCAATTTTCTGGGCTCAAATTATAAGATGAGTCCAGCAGACATCTATATATAGCAACAAGAGAAATAGTATATGTGAAGACAGGAAATGAGTAGAGCCACTTGAAGGCACAGGGCAGTTTGTTAAATTGAGCAAGATTTCAGCTATACCTGACTGGTAAGAAGCAGGTCTCAGATATAGTGGTAAACCGTAATAACATTTCTTAATAGGTATTATTATTTTTTTTTTATTGGATATATTATATAACAAAGTATTCATAAGCCCCCAAACAGCAGTAACTGGTGTTTAACTGAGAAACAGTGAAGATCATCATGGACTATTGCTCTTGTCTTGTAAGTTTAAGGACTAAAGGGAGTATTCTGGTTCTTAAAATTTTCACCTATCAAAATTTGGTGGTTCAGAGAGAGGCTTTTGAAACCTCAGTTCAAACCCACATAGAGACAGCTGCTAATCCTTTTGCTGGGAAAGCCAACCTATTATGCCATGAATCCTGCCCTTGTGGTAATGAAAAAGAAAGTAGTGTGCCTATATGGCCATGCTCCACTTAAAGAGTATTCCAATACTCCTGGAGACTCAATTAATTCTACACAATTGTGTTCCATAATGACAGTGAATTCATAGACACATAAGTAGGGCTGGATTTTCTTGAGACACTCACTATTTTTTTTTCTTTTTTCGATGGAAGCATTTCTAACCTTTCAATCAAGGAATTTCTGGCTGATATACACAACAGAACGTTCTTCAACAGTTAATATAGCAGAGGACGGCTCCTATCCCATATGTAGAGGCATTGGTTTAGACTAAGAATCTGAAACCAGCAATGTTTGCAAGCACAGGGCTTTAATCAGGCAATCAAAAGCAAAAATCGGATTGGGTTGAGAGCTAATCATAATGATCAGTGGTTTCGCCAATTTTTACAATAATAGTGAACAATGACCTGGAAAGCTGTGTTTTTGCCTGGATGGGGCTATTGCAAAATAGTTTTTAGCCAGGTTGGTTAAAGTCTGTGTGTATATGGCACTTATTTGATGGAATATTAGCCTTGCATTATTGTATATGGTCCAAAAAGCATGTGCAATGTGGGGCAAATAAAATAAATCTGTGATTGTCTAATCTTTCAGTTTGGAGATTGTCTAGGTAGAGGAGCTGCTTATGTACATTATCTGACTGGATTACTGCAAAGTAAAGGATTCTTATAAAAACCACACTCCCTATAAGAACCATCTTTTTATGATCTAGGACAAGAGGGGCAGCAAGGACCAGTGGTGTGAAAACTGGGCCCTTTTTTCAGAGAGAACATGGACGTGCTGAAGTGTTTTGAAAATCTGCATCATCTGATCCTGAAGTAGACAGATCCGATCTAAAGGCCTGTCTGGGAGAGAATTCTCTAACAAAGCTGAATATATTGTGGATAGCTTCCTTATCTTGTTGATCTACGGGAGGAGCACATAAGATAGTTTTAATGTTGTACTATCTTGTTAAGACTTGAGCATATTAATATGGTATGACTGATTTCCATCTGAACTCTTTAGGGTATGTGGGAGTTCAGTCACATAGTTGGCATTCAAGATATGCACGATTTCATGGGGGCTTTTTATGCTGCTTATAATTTATTCTGCAGACAGGAGACTTAAAGGACCACTGTAATGCCTCTAAAAGTACCCAGTGTAGCCTCTGCCCTTGTTCTTTTACTTGGATTAACTAAGGAGGGGTTATAATGGGTAAGATGGTGTGGCTCAGAGGGGATAATATTGGAATATCACGCACGTCTGGCTTACCTGGACCTCTGGCTGCAAAGTCTGAACAAGGGATTTAACCCGCCTGGCGGTATGATTATGTCAGTATTTAGAATGTTAAAGGGGTACATTAAAAAATACAGACATAATCTTACCCCCTCCTCCCTTTCCCCCCTTATCCTCCTCCATTTCTCCTTATCCTCCCTTTACCATCCATCCTTGCCCCCCTTCCCCCTTATCATCCTCCCTTGCCCCCTGATCTTCCTTCTCCTTCGCCCTATCCTCCTCTTCACCCACGCTGACATCACGTCATTCGCATATACTGGTCAGTTCACTGCCGAAGAAATGCTGCGGGGGGAAGATGAGCAGGCAGCTCATCAGATCCAATTAAAAAGTAAGGAAAGAGGGGGGGATAAGGACTGGAGAGGGGGAAGTGAGGAGGATAGGGGGGAGGAGAAAGTTGATCAGGAGGATAACGGGAGAAGGAGGAGGAATGGTGTGCTGAGGAGGCCCAGGCAATTGGCAGCACTGGGCCCCCTCCAGATCCTCTATGCAGTAACCCCGAGGCGTGGCTCGGGGTTACTGATTTAGGAAGTGAAAATCAACCCTGAGTCACGCTCGGGATTACTGTTTAAGAGGTTACAGGAAGAGGTACATAAATAGTACATTATTTTAAGAGATTGTAATTATTGTGTCCATTGCGGACATACATGGAGGGGGGGGGGGGGCAGCTACACGGTATGCCACCAGGTCTGTAGCTCTTATAAGAATGCCTTAAGTGTAACCAGATGTGGAGCAGAGTGGGAGTGAGCTCCCAGTTGTATCACTGGAAATGCCCAATTGATATTTTTGAGATATGCTCCCATAATTCTGCATGAATGCTTAGAGGTTTTCTGGAGTGAAATAGCTTGAATCCTACATTCATTCATTCAGGAGGGGCTCTTTTCTAAAGTTTCCAGTTGTGTAGCAAGACTGAAATTTTGTGAGATGTGCTGTGAGGGTTGTGCACAACATGCTGGGTCACTTCATAGTGTATTGAAAAGTCTGAACCAAATCTTTTCTACTTGAGCAGATAGGTGGACTTGGAAACTGGGAGTGAATCCAAGGGCTCTCGGATGAGGGAAACCGTTTAAAGTGTTTAGCAAGATAGTCTATCTCCTGACATAAATAAAGCCTTGTAAAGTTGAGAAGTATTTTGACATTTCTTTTTTGTCTGGAGAAAGTATCTTCAGCATTCACTGGAGGAAATTAACAATTTGCATGTGAGTAAATGGAATAAGAGAAGCAAGAACAATGAAGAAAGTGAGTGAGTATATGCAGGAGATAGGTGCGGTATTAATTGGGATGGAAGTGATTACAGCACAGTGATGCATGTTGTTGCTTCTTCTCCACTAGACACCAGGGTTGAGCATCCACTTAAAAAATGTATAAATATAAATATATATATATATATATATATATATATATATATATATATATATATATATATAAATGACCCTTAAACCTTTGAAAACCCATCAAATGCCCTAGCACCTAAGTTTTTTTATTTTTTTTCAGTCTTGAACTGCCGGTTTAGCAGGAGTTTTTTTATAAAATGGGGAATTTATTCCGGTGGTGGTTGCTTGAGGGCCCCGGTTATTTGGGTGCCAGATAAAAAAAATAAAACAATAGTTCACTTAGAATCTTGTGCTCATTCACACAATAAAGAGTACTTATAGTGAGGTAAATGTCCCTTTAAGGACATGCAGGTGTTACTAGACTTGTCAGTGGTCACAGTGTCTAAAAAGAAGGACATTTTAATAGATAACCCAAGTTACTAAGTGATAATAGTATAGGGTATCACCTGTGTAATTTGGTTTTACAGAAGGAGTGGGATACATCTTTACCAAGCCTGGGGAAAGAAAAGAAAAGCTAGGGTTTTCTAGCAAGTGATCCTTGTTCTTAAATGTTATATTTTAGATTGTGTGTGTTTGGAGTTTGAAAGACACAATAGGATGTTTTTTAGGAACTTCTCTGTTGGAAAGATAGGAATACTAGAGAAAGCTACTAACACAAACACTTAATTGTATGGGATTTCCATTTTTTGTCAACAATGTTTGTAATATTTATTCATTAAAAATACTATAAATGTGATATAAATGTATTATTTATATTAAAACATATATTCATAAACACATTTTTAAAGGTCGTCTTTTATTACAATTGGGAGCTTCATTTGGAGAGCCCTGAAAGTTAGTAAACTAATAATTTAAATGTCAAGTAATTTTCAAACTTAACCTAGGTACTAGCTGCTCTCTTATTTTCAAGGGAAAGAGAAATTTAAGCACTAAAATCCCCTGAATGAAGTAGTCTAATTGCTTGAGAGTAACACCTCAATTTCCAACTCCACCACACTACAGAGTCAAGACAGTGACGTAAAAAGAAAAGAAAAGCAATACTGCCACATAAAGCTACCAGCAACACACACCAGTCATCAACTCTTTTCTGCAGCACCGAGAGCCCACAGGATCAACCATCTTTAAAATCAACCTCTTCCACTGGCATGCGCCAAAGGGCTAAAACAGATTCAAAGAAAAATTAACCTTCCTATAAGTTAATGAGCTCATCATCATCTGAGCAGAAGAGAGACCTACTAAACAATTCACTTGCACAGATAGTAGAACGGCTGGGGGAGTTTTTAAACTTGTAGGTGGGGGGGGACTATAAAGAAGTATTGGGGTAAATAGGGTAGAGAGGGAAAGGGATGAAATAGTTACCCATGGGGGAGGAGAAGGGGGGAGGGTTACAATAGACAGTAGGGAGTTATTAATAGGGGCCTCAAATACAGTGGCAAGCACTTCACAACGGCAGAGCCATAGCAACATAAAGTGTATACTTGCTAACGCAAGAAGTTTGCCTGGGAAAATGGACGAGCTAGAAATATTAGCAGTACAAGAAAAATGGTGCTTAATAGGCATTACTGAAACATGGTGGGATGAATCTCATGACTGTACTGTTAATCTGGATGGTTATAACCTATTTAGGAAAGATAGGGGAAATGGTAAAAGAGGAGGGATATGTCTTTATGTTAAGCCTGAATTAAAGCCTATAGTCAGAGAAAATATTTATGCGGGCACTAACGGCATCATTGAATCTTTGTGGGTTGAGCTAAATAGTGGAGGAGCTAATTCTAAACGCATATTGGTGGGAGTATGCTATAATCCCCCAAATATAGCTGAAAGTGAGGAAATACAATTATTGTTACAGATGGGAAATGCAGCTAAGCATGGGCAAGTTCTAATAATGGGAGACTTTAATTACCTTGAAATAAACTGGATAAATGAGACCAGCAGCTCAGCTAAGGGGAGCAGGTTCTTGAGTACACTCTGGGATCATTATCTGGCCCAGGTAATACAAGAGCCTACTAGAAATGGGGCCATCTTGGATTTAGTCATCACAAGTAATATTGATATAATATCAAATGTTAAAATAGGGGAACAGTGATCACAACACAGTATCATTTGAGATTGAATACAAAAAACAGAGTTGTAAGGGGCCAACAAAAGCTCTAAATTTTAAAAGAGCTAACTTTAATGGGCTACGGGAAGCAATACTACATATAGACTGGGACAAAGAACTTGCAGGGAAAAATACTGAAAATAAATGGACAACTTTCAAATCCTTACTAAATAAACATACTCATCGGCATGTACCATATGGAAATAAAATGAATAGGAGTAAATCATATCCCATGTGGTTTAACAATGACTTAAAGATCATGATGAGGAAAAAGAAACATGCATTTAAATTATACAAGGAAGAGGGAACAGAGGCAGCTTTATGTGACTATAAGGAAATCAACACGTCTTGCAAAAGGGCTATTAGACTGGCTAAAATAGAAAATGAGAAGTCAGTTGCAATGGAAAGTAAGACTAACCCTAAAATATTTTTTAAATATATTAATGGGAATAAGGTCAGGAAGGAAGCTATAGGAACATTACAATGTGACACAGGCCATCTGATAATTAGTGACCAGGAACAATTAGTGACCATAGGTTATTTTCGTCGGTATACACCAGGGAGGTACCAGTGGTTGGGACACCGCAACATAATGGGGCTACACAACCATCACTAAATAATTGGTTAACGCAGGAAGTAATCCAAAAGAGGTTGGAAAAAATAAATGTTAATAAAGCCCCAGGTCCTGATGGAATACATCCAAAGGTACTGAGGGAACTGGGCTCTCTAATAACCAAACCATTATATCTAACCTTTCAAGACTCACTCACTACAGGGTCACTATCGGATGACTGGAGAAAAGCAGAGGCGATACCTATATTTAAGAAGGGATCTAGAGCAAATCCGGGGAATTATAGACCAATGAGCCTCACATCTGTAGTTGGGAGGCTTTTAGAAGGGTTAATAAGGGACGGAATACAAGAATATGTCTATTTGAACAAGATCGTAGGTAGCAGTCAACACGGATTTATGAAGGATAGGTCATGTCAGACCAATCTAATTAGTTTTTATGAGGAGGTTAGTAGGAACTTGGATCAGGGCTACTCAGTGGATGTAGTCTTTTCAGATTTTTCAAAGGCATTTGATACAGTGACACATGGAAGACTAGTGAGCAAACTAAGGGATACAGGAATTGCAGTAAATATCTGCTCATGGATCGAGAGCTGGCTAAAAGACAGGAAGCAAAGGGTTGTTGCCAATGGAACATACTCCGATTGGTCTAATGTGATAAGTGGGGTTCCTCGAGGTTCAGTATTAGGTCCTCTCCTTTTTAGCATATTTATGAATGATATAGAAGTAGGACTCGAATGTAGTGTCTCCATTTTTGCTGATGACACTAAGTTGTGCAAGGTAATAAAATCAGATAATGATGTACTTTCCCTACAAAGGGATTTGCATAAATTAGAGAAATGGGCGGCTAAATGGCAGATGAAATTTAATACAAATAAATGTAAGGTTATGCATTTGGGAAGGAAAAATAGCCATGCAATCTAATCTTAATGGAGCAAATCTTGGTGTATCAGAAATTGAAAGGGAGTTGGGAGTGCTTGTAGACAACCACCTAGGTAACAGCGCTCGAAGCCAAGCAGCAGCTGCAAAGGCAAGTAAAATATTAGCATGTATTAGGAAGGGTATAGAAGCAAGGGAAGCAAATATAATTCTGCCACTATACAAATCCCTAGTACGCCCTTATTTGGAATATGGAGTACAATTTCGGGCACCACTTCATAAAAAAGACATTTTAGAGCTGGAAAAAGTACAGAGAAGGGCTACAAAACTAATAAGGGGAATGGAGGGGCTAAGTTATGAAGAAAGACTAACCAAACTAAACTTATTTTCGCTAGAAAAAAGGCGTCTACGAGGGGATATGATTACCTTATTTAAATACATCCAGGGTCAATATAAGGCTTTGTCAAGTGAACTTTTTGTAGCAGGAGATTTTCAACTGACAAGAGGACACCCTTTGAGGTTAGAGGAAAAAAGATTTCACCTTAAACAAAGAAAAGGGTTCTTCACAGTTAGGGTGGAATTCTCTACCAAAGGAGGTGGTAACAGCGAATTCGATAGACAACTTCAAAAAGGGGTTAGATATATTTTTGAATAAAGAGGGCATTCAAGGCTATACTAATGAAGGAATATTGATCCAGGGAGTAATTTGATCACCAGTTTCTGGGGTCAGGAAGGAATTTTGCTTTTTTTCCCCTTATGAGACAATTGGCAAAGTTTCAATGGTTTTTTTTTCTGTTTGCCTTCCTCTGGATCAATTAACAATTAATAATAAATAGTGCACATTAAAAAGATCAATAGAGATCTAAAAAGGTTGAACTTGAGGGACTAACTCTTTATTCATCCTCCAATACTATACGATTAATAATTATTTAATCAACAAATGAATTAATAACTAATCCGCATATTGCAGATCAGAGGAGATCTTAACAGGTTGAACTTGATGGACTGAAAGTCTTTTTTCAACCTTAATTACTATGTAACAATGTAACAGACCATTATAATACACCGGCTACAAGCTTTGGATAAAATGATAGATAATCACACTAACAAGGTTAGGGAGAGCTTAACCTCAATTACTATGTAACTATGTAAGGTAGAAGAGCTGTGGGAAGACAATGGGTTGTTGTCTCAGTTTCAGCAGTTGCATCTCCCTCTCGCCAGTAGAAGTAAGTAGATCACTGAGAAACAAAACCAGTCTTTGAAATGCTATTTCTTTCAGAAAAGATATTAGATAGCCTATACCTAGTCCGATAAAAAATGCTTTATTTTGGTATGCATGCTCTTATTTTAATCATTAAAAATACAATGGGAGAGAGAAGCATAATGGAATTTGGTGCAGGAGCCCATCAAAGGAGTGACAACTGAGTAGCTAGGCAATCTAAAAGATTTAATGAGATTTCCATGGCCAATCACCTTTGGTAACTCCCCAGTCCTAATCCAATCAAGATATATAACCTTACTCAAGATAAACACAGTAAAACATAATACAGGAGGAGGTCAACTGTGCAAAAGAGGCCTGGCACTAAGTTTCAAGGCCAAAGCAGTTTTCCTGTAGTCACAGTACATAACTTAACAAAAAAATCTGTTTTGGCCACTTTAAACAGTGTTTATTACCAATCTTAATGCAAGAGCCACATTGCCAAAATACCTGACCTTTAAGAAAAAAATAATAAAAATAAATAAATAAATAAATCGAACCTTTAGTGTGTTATTATACATTTACTTCACATTCACAGTCATTGCAATACTTTACCATTAAAAGGATATGCAACATCAAAATATTTGTCTATAATGTATTAGAAATTGCAGGTTTTAAACATTAAAATTGTTTCAATAAAAACAATCCATGCTTCTTGCTGTGAAACTCTTAAATACGGTATGTTTCTCTAAACCATTTGGCTACAGCAAATGGTGCCAATCAGAGTTTTGTTTAAAGTCTAATATTTTAAACTAGTAAATTGCCCGTCAAAAATGACGGTATCATTTTCAAGTCTCTCCCCCCTTCGTCTCTTTCTCCACTCACCTGTGTCTTTTTCTCCCTCTCCCCTCCGTCTCTTCCCCCTTAGTGTCTTCCTCCCCCTCCCGTGTCTCTTGCCCCCCTCTCCCCTGTGTCTTCCCCCCTCCAACTCCTCTGCAGCTCGCAGCTGTTGACGCGAGCTACGCATGCGGGGCTCTGCTGAGCACTACGTGCGTGTGGCAGCAAGCTGCGCATGTGCGTGCACATGTGCGCACGCAGCTTCTATACAGACTTAGGAAGTGGTATGTCTGTACGCTCACATCGAGTGTTACAGACATACTACAAATATTATAGTTGATGCATGCTAAACAAATATTTGTGTTAGAAAATGTACTCAAAGCACACCAAGATGCCAGCTTTAAGATTTTAGCATTAAGCACACATTTGTTAAATTATGATTTTGAGTGAGCCAAGTGTGGTCAAGTACAGGCTATCATTGAGGAACAGTGCTATAAGGTTTATATTGCATTAACACTAGCATAATCCAGCATCATACTACAAGCACCATGTTCTAAAGATCCAGTTCTGGTTCTCTGTGAGCATACAGAGCTATGTTCAATCACAGATGTGAAAAACAGCAAGATTTATTTTATTTTTTTATTTGGAAATGGCTCCTTTGTACAGAAGCAGAGCAAAATATTAAATGGAACAACCCCAAGAGGCACCTGCTATAGGCAACTCCAGCAAAGGAGGAATTAAATAATGGAGTCCCTTCAACCTTTACGGAACACAATGCTAGCAACATACTGCCACAATGGCAGGACGTACACTGAACTTGCTGTCTCTTGTACATTGTTCCCGCAGCAAAGAGTTCATGGTTTTTCAACTAGGTCTCCAGCCTCTTTAGGAGTCCTGTCTTAGAGCACTCTGAGAGGACCGGAGTGTGAGCAGGAGGCATCTCATATCTTACTTCTGGCCAAGTTGAGACAACTGAAAGAGATGAATGACAAACATTTTACGTACCCAATTACTTTACTCCCTACCTGCCTATCCTCATACAACAATTATGGAAGGATAAGTTAAGCATAATTAATATTCCACCTAAATCCTCCAGTTAACTACAGATTTACAAGATTCAGTGACATGTAGGTAGAGACTCGCTCTGTAACAAAAAGTAATGCTCTGTTCCTAGAGGGTGGCAAGTTTAAGACAAATCACACTACTGCAAGCAAATATAAATTGTCACAATGTTAATAAAACCTCGGGCACAGAGGTGGATTAATAGAACAAAAGTTTTATCCGCTGTCATTTGTCTAGTTAACATAAGAAGCAGCAGCAAGCCTCCCACAGCTGGGCTAGTAGTGTTCTGAAAGGAAGACACAAAAAGACAAGTATTACCTGTTTAACAAATTGAGTGGCATTGAACAGCTCGGTACATCCGTACAAGACGTGCTTCCCTTGCTTGGTCTAGGAAAGAAAACAGAAGAGGAGTTCAAGAAAGGAGTCACCTTACAGCCAGTAAGACATAAACCACTCTCAATTATTATTCCTTTATTTGTAATGCATCAACATATTCTGTAGCGATATACAGGGGTAAGTCCCTTCAAAAACAGTAACAATATTAACACAATGCAAAATAATGGAGGGCCCTGTCTTTGAGCTTAAAATTAAATGTACACAGTGCTTTCCCTAAAGCACTTAAGATTGAAAACTCACAAACGTACCAACTAAAGGGTATGGGGGTGAGGTATAGAAGGATGATAGATGTGTTGTGTATATTAAGGACGAAAGTGATAAGCTTTGTTAAACAAATGTGTTTTCAGTGAGGTTTTGAGACACGTGGATAGTCTAGTGGAGCAAGGCAAGGCGTTGTTCCAAAGAATAAGGGAGTTGTAAGGCAAGAAGAGTATGATAGTAGACTAGAGCCCTTATCCTCAGTTACAGTGTCAAAGGAGTCCATGATGCATGTGGGATTGGGGAAGGGTAAAGGCTGGGTGTTGTCTGTTGAGAGGAGGGTATGTTAGGAACACGCTGAGAGGAGCGTTCAATTCAGATGTTTTCAATTTTATTTTTAAAGCGGGTGGCAAAGTCTTCAGCTTTGAAACATAAAGGGGCAGAAGATGGGGGTGGGCAGCAGAGAGTGTTGAATATACTGAACAAACATTTGGGGTTGGAGAAAAGATATGATAAAAATGATGTAAAACAGCGCTGTTTGGCAAGTTTGAGAGCAGAGCAGCAGGAGCGCAAAATAAACTTGTAACGGAAGAAGGCAGAAGTTGTTCAGTTGTGCAGAAGCACCTCTGGAGGTAGAGTGTTGTATAGTGTACCATGGTTGTGGACGTGAGTAAGGGCGTTTGCCTGTTATGGGGTGCCTGAAAGTAGTTTTGCAGCTTCTGGGTAGGTGGGTGTATCAGTGGTAAGGAACGAGTGAAGGTACATTGCAGGAGAGAAAGTGAGGGAGCCAGGCGGAAAAATGATCCAGAAATTGAGAGTGTGGTCCAGGCGCGCGACAGATCACAGCTACTCACAGAGAGATGGATGAGAAGAGATGTAACGTGTTAACTTAAAAAGAAGAGAATTGGAGGGAGGGGACTGGGTGGAATAAGCCAGGTTTCAGTGATAGCCAGTAGGTTGGGGGAACTGGAAATATATAGGTCACGAATCAAAGTACTTTTACTGCATATAGACCTTGCATTTTAGACAGCACAAGAGAAGGGCAAGGCAGATGGCTTGTCACAGGTAATGGGTATTAAGCTATGGGTGTTTTAGGTGCTTACTGCCCAGGGTACTGTGCATGGCTGGCAACAGGGGGAAATGAGTGAAGGGCCTTGGTTAGGGCATATATCTCCAGCAGCCAGTAAAGAAGGCGTAAAGTGACAAGAGATAAGAGAGGTAACAAATAAGAGGAGAAGAGAGTAGGAAATGTATGATGGTTGTTGGAGACAATGTGGAGAAATTGAGGAGAAGAGTCTGAGAAAGAGGCAGGAGATTATAAGGAAGAAGAAAGTGTGAGGAAACATTGTGACAATGTGTAAGCAAGAAAAAAAGAAAATATATGAAAAGAAAAGATCAGGTGCGCTTGCCTAGATTGTTGCGTAAGGATGTTCAATACTTGTTCAAGTGGAATTACTCATAAAGTAACAGGATAGAAGGAGGGGGAAGGTTGAGCAGGGTAGCCATAGGGGTGGGGGAGTAGTGAATTACAAGGTGATGTAATTACGTGTTGCTGACTGATTGGGTGCAGGTAATTTGTGTGACTCAAAGAAAAACAAGGCGGGAGCGGGTAGGTGAGGGGCAGGGAGGGAGGGAAGTGGTTTCAAATTTAGAGAGAGACAGGTCCAGAGCAAAAATGGAGGCTGTGCAAAAGAATAACTGTGAGTAACAGGATATTATTAAAAGATAAGAGAACAATAAAAAGCCAGGTGTTGTGGAAAGATATCTAAACACTGAAGGGGGGGGGGGGGGGGGGGGGGTTACAATGAAATGCCATAGATTCAAATTCATCTAGAGAAAGCAACATGTCCTAAGATACATTCATACGAATATAACTAAAAAGTACAGATAGTATGAATAACTGTAGTAAGGGTTCTTCAGTGTCTTGAAGTACATTAGGTGTGGGGTGAGATGGTTGTGCATTGGTTCCAAATGCAGAGAGAGACTGGCCCAGAGCAAATATGGAAGCTTTGGTGTGGGGTGAGATGGTTGTGCAGTGGTTCTAAAATGCCAAAAGAGACAAGACCAGAGCAAAAATTAAGGCTTACGGGTGGGGGAAGATGGTTGTGCAGTGGTCCCAAATGCAGAGAGACAGGCCCAGAGCAAAGATGGAGCCTGTGAGAGTCAATGACTCTGTAGTGTGTCTAACCCTGCCAAGGAAAGGGAGAATACTGAATGTAGCTTTAGGGTGCATTTTCTTGGACGCCCACTCGTAGATTGGCATCTGTCTTGAACTTTCTCACTGTGGAATAATACATTTTATATTGTTTGGAGGTTGCAATATAACCCTTCCCAGACTGATGAACAGCAACAATTCTTCTAAAAAAAAAAAAAAAAAAAAAAAAGGTCAGATATTTTTGACCTAGGCATGATGTATCACCAATTAGAACTTTGAACTGTTTTTATACATTGCAAAGGCTAGTTTTGCACAAACACTAACAGTTGATGAAAATGACAATAAAAATTGTGCAGTTAAGAAGTTTTGGCAGCAATAAATTCCAATATGTCAAGTAAAATCCATAATTCTATTATCTTGCTATTTATTCAGCAAATAAATCAACAAACATTTAGTGAATAAGTAAATGCACCCTTACTGCTTCCATATCAGTTAAGATGATTAGATCCAGGTGCTGCTGAATAAAAGCACAACTACTTGATCATCTAGAAGTCCTACTACCTATAGAACTGGTCATGAACATTCATTTTTGTGGTAATACAACATTCCTTAGTCAAAAATAGCTATTGCAGTCTCCAAGAAACAACTGAGGTTGTATTATTCCAAAGTGAGAACCATTGCATTTGTAAAAAGATCAATGTGATTGCCAGTCTAGACAAAGAACGCCAAAGCCACCCCAAAGCCTGTACAACATACAGTAGACTCTCAGTTAACTGGCACCCATGGGGATTGGTAGATGATAGATAAATGTGGTTTCTGTTTGCTTGAGAGTCACTATTAACATATGCCTAGATTAGCTGTACATAGGATGCTCTGCCAATAATATCTGTCAGTGAGAGCTGTTCCAGCAGCAGCTTTCACTCCTCAGTTACACACAGGTATGTTCGGCTGGAAGGAGCAGTGCTGAACCTGGGGAATGTAACACCAACTCTGCACTGGCTCAGTCACTCAAGCCTGTCTGCTTCCAGGTACAGTGGTGCTAAAAAGTTTGCATACCCTGGCAGAAATTGTGAAATTTTGGCATTTTTTTTGAAAATATCACTGATCATGCAAAACAATGTATTTTATTGAAGGATAGTGATCATATGAAGCCATTTAATATCACATAGTTGTTTGACTCCTGTTTAAATCATAATGATAACAGAAATCACCCAAATGACCTGATCAAAAGTTTACATACCTTTGAATGTTTGGCCTTGTTACAGACACACAAGATGACACACACAGGTTAAAGTGGCAATTAAAGGTTAATTTCCCAAACCTGTGGCTTTTTAAATTGGAGTTAGTGTCTGTGTTTAAATAGTCAATGAGTTTATTAGCTCTCATGTGGATGCACTGAGCAGGCTAGATACTGAGCCATGGAGAGCAGAAAAGAACTGTCAAAAGAACTGCGTAACAAAGTAATGGAACTTTATAAAAGGTGGAAAAAGGATATAAAAAGATTTCCAAAGCCTTGAAAATGTCAGTCAGTTCTGTTCTATCACTTATTAAGAAGGGGAAAAGTCAGGGATCTCTTTATACCAAACCAAGGTCATGTAGACCAAGAAAGATTTCAGCCACAACTGCCAGAAGAATTGTTCGGAATACAACGAAAAACCATCAGGTAACCTCGGGAGAAGTACAGGCTGCTCTGGAAAAAGACGGTGCAGTGGTTTCAAGGAGCACAATATGATGATACTTGAACAAAAATTAGCTGCATGGTCGAGTTGCCAGAAAAAAGCCTTTACTGCGCCAATGCCACAAAAAAGCTTAGTTACAATATGCCTGACACCACCTTGACACACCTCACAGCTTCTGGCACACTGTAATTTGGAGTGACGAGATCAAAATAGAGCTTTATGGTCACAACCATAAGCGCTGGGTTTGGAGAGGGGTCAACAAGGCATATAGTGAAAAGAATACCATTCCCACTGTGAAGCATGGTAATGGCTCACTGATGTTTTGGGGGGGTGAGCTCTAAAGGCACAGGAAATCTTGTGAAAATTGATGGCAAGATAAATGCAGCATGTTATCAGAAAATACGGTCAGACAATTTGCATTCTTCTGCATGAAGGCTGCGCATGGGACGCTCTTGGACTTTCAGTATAGTACAGTATTCATTTTTTTTCAGGCTGCTTGAGAGTTCTGGTTAACTGAGTAACAAGTC
Source organism: Discoglossus pictus (assembly GCA_027410445.1). Lineage (NCBI taxonomy): Eukaryota > Metazoa > Chordata > Amphibia > Anura > Alytidae > Discoglossus > Discoglossus pictus. Next base: position 226,371,195 of record CM050168.1, on the reverse strand, counting down.
ACATAACCACTGTATTTTCCCCTTATACAACCTTGCATAAAGTTATGATGTTTTCTAAATAAAGGGTAATAGTTACTAACTTTAGGAAAAGACTGATCAAGGCTTTGTCTGTTACCCGGGTAATTATTTAGATTTATTGATGTCTATACTTATACAGAGAAAATGTGCAATGGTTAAAAGCATGTGCCTTAAAATTGAAGGTTGTAAGTTTAAAGTTCTTACTTATTTTTACATTAATAACTATTTTAAAATCATTAAAACACCTATATTATCATCTACAATGTATATATTTATTTTATTTTATTGTGTAACAAAATCTATAACTAATATTTAAAAAATAGGCACTAATACAATTTAAATATACAATCTCCATTTCACAGTTGGCTCATATAACCACTATTGCTTTATGTGCTTGGTAACGGATGAAAAAAATGATAACTTAGAAAAATAACTAATATAGGAACGATAACATTTCCTTATTCAGCCGGCACAGATCATTCTCATTAATGCCATTATGTATTTTGCTGATGCAGATAAAGATAAAATCAGTCTAAAGTCAAGAACTTCAAAAGCTTGTAATTGACTTAAGCTAGATTTAAAATCACTTTTTCTGTGTGCTTGTCCGCTCTCTATATGATGTTGCACATACAGTGGTTTCATTGTCCCTTTAATGGGCGGTGGACTATATAAAGACAGGAAGTACTCAATACAATCAGCCAACTTCCAACAGAATACCTTATTGTGGGAAATTCAAATTCTGTTTATTATAAAACAAATAAGTTATAGGTTATAGGATTGCTCACATTATCTTTTCCTGACAGTCCACAGGGATAAATATTATTTTTTATTGATTTACACTCAAGAGTTGAATTCTATCTGATGTTTGTGAGTGTAAATTTTCAGTTAAGATTGACTTATTAAACTAAATTATACTACTTGTTTTTCTGCTAATCAACACATATTCTGTTCCACTGGATTACATTTTCGTTCTCTGCTTGAATGACAATAGGTTTCTCTTGTATACCTAGCAGAAATATGTATTAGGTGGTTGCTGTTGTTCTATTTTTTGGTGTTCTCAGAAAGGTCTGTGAACCATATCAATAGTCAGTAGAGGGGTCATCAACATATGCACAAATAAAATAGCAAGGGGAACTACAACACAAAGCAGTCCAACACCATGAAGTAATTACAGGGAAATGGCAAAATTTGCTTCATCAAGTTTCCAAATTAGGGGATTTGGAGACAGACAACTGCTTTGGTGTTTTGTTTTCACGGCGATCAGCGTTTGCATTTCAGTCAGCAAAATGTGTAAGCACAGAGAAAGATGAACAAAATTAAATGGGAGTAAATAAATCAGAAGAGGGTGGAAATACAAAAGAGAGGTGAAAAAGCAAGTGGAAAGAAGAAAACATGTAAGGAAAGGAAAAGGCCAGATAGAAAAAATAGAGAAGATTAGAAGAAATAAGGTGGCTGAAAATAAGAGGAAAAGTAAAGAAATAAAAAAGAGGAAGAAATTAGAATATCAAGAGATTAAAATATAAATAGTAGAGAATCAACAGTTCGGTTTGTACAAACAGTGAAGAAGTTGAAACAGTCATGGGAGATGAAAACAGAAGTCCCTGAAACATATAAACACAGACACTAAATACCTTTATGTAGTCAACCAGATTCTGATACTCTATGTAGTTCCCTCCTCCAACGACAAACACAATGGCCTATATTAACAGAAAGGAGGAGTATCACAAGTCAAAGTATATACTTTCAAAACCCCACCCCCGCAGCGGGCCAAAATATATATACAAACACAAAGTGATCCCAAATCCATGGAAATTATTTTAAAGAAGAAGTCAAACATCATGCAGTAACAGATCTAGATGAAAGAAGTTCTATAAACACACAAATTGTTTTCTTGGTTCCTCACCTCTTGGAAGGGATTCTTGTTTCTAGGGACAGAGCTGTATTTGGAAACAAAACATAAGCATTAGAGAACTTATTTTATTTTCAAGATGTAATATGGCCAAGTCTGGAACCCGCTGCCTATTAGCTGGCCTAGCAATATCCTGCACCTTATAATGCTAATAATGTCTTCTTGTATAGCTAGCTTTTCAGTGCATTGAATTCTGCACAAATCCTGACAAGTTCATAATTACGTTATATATAAGGTGTACACGTGTCCTAAAGCTACAGGATGCTGGACAAATACAAGTCAGTGGCTGTAAAAGGTGAAAACCACCTGTCATTTCCACGCAGCATCTTAGGGTCAAAATATCTGTAGTCGTCAGTCTCCTGCAAGACAGAAAATGAAAAGAAGTCACACAGTGATAAGTGGAAGACAGGAATCATCATCATCAAATGTCATGCACAGGAGCCCAACATATTGCAAAGCTCTGCAAATTCACAAGGAGGTCTCCAGCTGCTGGACAAAGGAAGCATTAAAACACGTTAACGCTGCCAGAAATGTAATCTTGTCGCTAAAGTCCTGAATCCTAATCCATTGACACAAAAGAGTTAATCTGTGCAGCGTGGGACACTCCAGCATAATGCAGGTTAAGCAGCACTTGGACTCTGAGATCAGACATGGTATACAAACAAGTGGCCCCCAGAGCTTCAGTTTACGAGCTCCTGGCAGAGTAGCAGCACTAAGGAGGGAGCTCTGTCAGCCTCAAAGTTATTTCCAAAACACACGCACATTTTTTTTTCTTAAATTGCAGCTGTGAGCAAATAAAGGAAAACAAAAATCACCATAAAAATGAGATTTATTGTAATAGAGGATCAATTTGTATTTCTCACAGCTGAATGTGGCTCTTCTTGTAGACTTACTTATCACAATAATTAGTCACCCATGTGCCAGTCATTTGTACTTTTTTATTAGGGTGTCCATGCAAGTTGTACAGACACACAAACATACATACATACATACATACATACATATAGGGCAATATGTGTACAATATTGTCATATCAGGGTACTGGTAACATTTAAAAATTACTCTCAGGAATAGTGTACTTACTTTTCAGGGAGCATAATTGCTCTCTGCTGCACACAATGCTTCAAATCTTATTTTTTTCTAATGATTTTCCCAGTTCTATTTGTGCAGATAAGTGAAGCATGCAACATGTTTGATATACATCTCCCCAAATCAGATGTCTCCCACTGACCCCACCGTCCCCATATTGCAAATTCCCTCCTTCAGTTCCTTCTTACCGGGTTGGATTTCACCTCCATCAGGCTATCCAGGACTCTGGTTACTGGCAGATTCTGTGCAGAGATAAAAGGTAAGATGTAAGAGCATAATATGAAAACTGGTAAGTAGAATACAGAGCAAAATAATATGAAGATTAGAACTGCTAATGTGAAAATGTCATCTATAAGCTCTTCCCAACATCAAAACAGAAACCGATGATAAATAGACTACCCAGGCGAGCTGTTCGTATTATCCCAACCTATGTTCTACTGGATGGAAAAAGTGACCCCCAAAACACATGGCTAAGCTGCATTGATTTCTCTGCATAAGCAGACATATGGACAGATGGAACAGCACCTTAAAAGTAACTCTTAATAGCATGTTTAAAATAATTAATATGTAATTTTAATACGAATATACATGTTTATTATTGGGAAACACCGTAACAGAAAGTATATGCATCTCGTGCTTGCATCAAATATTCAAACATTCACAAAGCTCCTTGTTTTGAGCAGCCAAAATAAACAGGATGGAGGAGCCAGACGAGAAAGGACGGTGATGGGATTCTTTGGTTTCCGTACTGGAGAGGCTCTATATGTCGAGCAGGACTTTGCTACTGACTGTCTAACATTGTGCAGAACAACGGTGGCTGTGAAGAGATATAAAACTGTATAATGCCATCAGTCCCCCACTCTTGCTGCCTTCTGATCTGTGGATAATCAGGACTTGCACCATTCTAAATAACAGTCAGTAGCTGCAGGTGGGAAGCTGACAGTATGTTTAAGTTGATTGCCAATTAGCAAGTCTTATTCCCAAAGTTGTTTACCTGTTGCTTTAGAACCAGATTTTTCACTCCCTCCATGACGAACTGTGACCCCGTATTCATGACTCTGGAGAGTAAGCTGGAAGCACACAAAAGGAAGAAAGGATAAAGAGATGCATCCTAGTTGCCAGCTCCCCTACCCTGCACGGCAACACAGAGAAGGATCAGTATACCTGGATAAACAGTGTGTGGCTTTTAAAGGAACCAACTGTGGATGTGTCTCTGTAGTGTGTCTAACCCTGCCAAGGAAAGGGAGAAGGAGGGACAAGAGACCCTCTGTGGGCCTAAGGGCCTATGTTGTGCCAGTGTTGGCAGCCTCTGTACCTTCCCAGAGCAGGGCACAGAAGCACATTGTTAAAACGGCTAAGAGGAATGTGAGTATCACAATGAAACACAAGAGACACCTTCCAGGGTTCACTTACAGGTGAACAACTAACAAAAATCATTTTAAAAAATCATAAAAATTATATATATATATATATATATATATATATATATATATATATATATATATATATATATATATATATATAGAGAGAGAGAGAGAGAGAGAGAGAGAGAGAGAGAGAGAGAGAGAGAGAGAGAGAGAGAGAGAGAGAGAGAGAGAGAGAGATGCAGTTGAATATATACAGACATATTATATTGCTACTATACCTGCAGAACAACTGTGCTGCCAAACATATCTATTAAGTGTACACATTTAGAAACTAGTTTAACAGTATATGAGGATAATACACATTTTCTGTGTATAGGCAGGCGCAAACATACTGCACATATAACATGGACAAGATGATCCATGCCACAGAACAAATCCAACTTAAATTCAAAATCATATGATATACTTGGCCAGTACCCCATAACATACAAGTATTCTCTATATGCACCAAAAATGGTGGCGCAATAAAGCAGAAGTAGCTGCAAAATGCTAAGAAATTATAAGAATGTAACTAAAGGTATTGCATTATTTTGGCCATTTCTCCCCACGTAGCTCCATTAGCCAATTCCGACTACACAAGCTATGTTAACAAGGTCTAGGCTATCTATCCATTATATAATGAAAGTGATATCAAAGCATTGCACTTAATTTATTGCTAGTAGATGCTTTTTTTCTCCTAATTGTGAGGTGAACTTACCCTTTGGATTTGGTTGCGCCAATCCCATAGTTGGCAGGCATGGATGCCATTTTGGCAAATGCTCTGTTGAGAGGGGAGTGGAAAAGGAAAATTGTCACTTTAACAAGGTATCTGCCATAAGCATCTCTCAGCCTACTCTAGTAGATGAGAAGAGTTTTCAGCAAAACTTATTGGAATATAAAGTAGTGGTACTTATTTGCTTACTTCCATTGCTTGATGTAGTTTAATGGTGCCAAACTGCAGCCTGCGTCCTCCAAAGCCTTTTTATACTGCTCTAGATCTGTCTGAAAGGTGAAGACAGATGGATTAGTGCAAGAAACAACTAAAGGCACTATACACAAAGCTCATTGATATTTATATTAATCAATTTTATCACTTTGTTTCATTGAAGCTAAATTACTTGCATTTTCATACAGATCTCAGGATCTTTTAAACGTAATCCTACTTCTACAAGGGAAGCATCACTGAAAAGTATCCTATTTTCCTCAGCTAGCGGTCAAGAAAAAAAAAACTATTGAATTAAAGTTAGACCAATTAATAATCCTACTAAATAGGCATTTGGGAAGCATAGAGAGCAAGATGAACAAAAACTAATTATACAAATATTAATTGCAGCTAGAACTGTTATAGCATCGCACTGGCTGCAGAAGCAAACACCAAGAATTAACCGACTAGAAAAAAAAAGTTTGGCAAATATTCTGAGTGGAGAAAATGTCTTATGTTAAGCTGGAACAGCAATACCAGTTTTATAGGTTTGGAAACCTTGAGCAGAGTATAATAATTTAGATTTAACAACATTTTTTAAATAACCTTCCCAATTTATAAAAGGTTAAAATTAGATGTAGAAATTGTGATGTGACTTTATAAGTTAATAAAAGTTTGCCATGTAATGCAAAGCAACATTTAACTATTTTGTAGTTATATTTTATGTCTTATTTCTTTACGTTTATAATCTGTATGTCTAAAAAATATATATAAGTTTTTAAAAAAAAACAGAGATGCCTACATGTACAATCCTGAGGAAACCCACTAACTGACCAGTAACTAAACACATATTAGATCCCACTAATGTTGCACTTCTTAATCCTCAAAAATAAACGTTTTCATAAAAGAATACAAATTGCACAGACTACAAGCTCAGTGTTACATGTACTAAATGGGAGGAAGTCATACTGGTACTATGCTCTGTTCTGAATTCAAGGCACACTTCTGCCACCTTCAATCCATTAATATGCCAAACAGGAAGCCACTGTTGTGCTTCCAATACAACAGAGGCCGTGTAGGAAAAAGAGAGGAGGCCTCTGCTGGGAAGGGATCATATGCTTTCCTCCTAAGGAGAAAGTTTGGGAAGACATTAATATTCCTTTCCCTCCCAAATCAAAAAACACAAAAAGGGAGCTTGTCTAGTTTAAATAAACACATGAAAATATTAAACCCTTATTGAGAAAGGACTAAAGATAAAAGCTCCTAGGAATGAGACATTGGACATACATGGACTATAGAAGGATCTACTGAAGTAAAATGGGCAGGAAAGACACCCTCTAGTGTTTTCGCAACTAAATTGTTGGAACATACAGGCGTAAAATAGTATTATATTCTTAGATGGACTAGCAATTCTCCAAGATGACAACATGAGTGAACTCTGAGATGATGGATATTACCAGTGATAGATATGTTTAGTGCAAAGTATTGCAGAACAGGGAGATCAGCATAACATGCATTGTACCTCAGAGGGAGGCTGTGCGGACGTGATGTAGGATATCAGGAACAGGCGCATCTTGTCTTCTGGAGTCCCAGCTACAAACAAAAAGAAGCAAAATATACAAATGTAAAATATGACATGAATACATACGGTAGTGATGTATGAACAAAATATCATTTTTATTCTAGGAATTGAATATTTGGCAACCATATAAAAACAAATTGAATAATTAACCATTTTGAAGTTAGGCAAAGGAGTACTTATCTGTGTCACAGGCTGGTATCAACAAGTAGAGGTAATTATTGCTATTTAAATAAGTCTTGTACAACAGCTGATTATTCTTAACATTACAAACTTCTGTATAGTGCATTCAATCCTGAACTGTGTGAAAAATGTGAGTAAAATGTTACTACAATGCCCGACATAAATATATATACAGATTAAGGGCTGTAAACCAAGAAATGAAGAATTATACGTAAGGATGCCAGGAGGCTGTTTCCACACCAATTAAACTGATAATATTGGACTATAACTCTTGTAATTAGGCTGTAACATAGACCAACATTTTTGGTAATTCAGTGCGAGTGCTGAGCATCTCGCGCTGGGAGTCTTGGTCGTCTGCAATATGTACAACTAGAGTGATAATCCGTCTCACCTAATAAAGCTTAACCCGTGGCTCTGATACTCTGCCAGGGAGAGACCAAGTAATTGCAAGAACATGAGATGGCCGCAGGGAACGTAGAAAACTGAAGGAAGTCAGTAGGAACTGGTACTAAAATGTCAGTATGTGCCACTGAGCTTGCAAAAATATATTATCCATGCCCACAAAACATTTAAACAGATGAAGAGGTTTTGTGTTTCAAGTTTTGTGCTTGACATCTAGAACCTCAGGACGGTCTTTTAAAGTTACATGGACAGAGTTGTAGGTCATGGTTTACAGCTGAAGGGAAGAAGATGCAGAAACAATATGTTTCTTTACAGAAAGGGTATTAAATACATAAGATAGCCTTGAAAAGGAAGTGATAACAAATACTGTAGGAGAAGTCAACAACTGAAAGCTGTATAATGCTATGCTGGGGATTAAATTAACTATTGAGGCACTCTTAAATCGTGAGGCAGGGACCGCTGTATCTTAAATAACTAAATGTTGGTTTTGTGGAAACTAACCAGAAATAGTTTCACCTTTAATATAGATTAAAGGCCCACTGTACATTTGTGAAGTATGTAGCAAATTGTCAATATTAACAGTTATGTACGCCATGAGTATTGCAGCATTTTTCAAGAAAATCTTAAATGTAATATAGCTTTATAGAGTTCATCCAGATTTAACTACATCCTGCACCCAATGGTGCTCAAGTGGTGATTGTTAAATTGCAAAGTGCCTAGCTACACTGTACAATATGCACCCCAAAATGTCAGTATAACTGTGGAAAGAGAAGGCATATATAGTTTGTGCAATGTGACTGAAGGACAGTAGACACCATGCTGGTAGATAATGCCAAAAACGACTTGAAATGTTGTTAAAATCTGGGCATCCCAGCTGTATCTAATGCCCCCTTACTCAACGGTGCATTTATTCACCCAACCATACCACTCCTTCTGACTACACCCTTTTCATACATCTATACACTCAAACACTCACGGGTATACTCACACCTAAACTTACCCTATTACTTGTTCTTACAAACAGGCTGTGGTATGCAAAGAGATTTCAGCTTGGTGCTCCAATACCATTTAATTTACCAACTTTTGAAGATAGTGATGAAAAGGCAAGCTCAAAAATGACTTTGTATTATAACGCAACATTATTGTCCAAAATGATATCTCCATACAGATAAAATCCATGCAATGTCTTGTAAAGGCTAGCTCAGAGGAGGTAGAAACTGCAAGGGAGGTGTGTGCAAACAGCCTGGATGATTATTATGTTCTGTGCTAACAGCACACTAAAGTACAACTCACTTACCTGCTTCTTACTGATGAAGGACACAGCAAAACACAATGTATATGTACCCCATTCAGCTTCATAAGCTAGAAACGTAATTATGTTCTCAATAAAGGCAGCATATTCAGCAGTGGCACAGAATACAAGCCAAGACTGTGCTTTATTCTTACTGGTAATGAGTCTAAACGTACACTTAAATAAATCCAGCTCGAACCAACCAGGCATCCTGTCTCCAAATCTGCCATAAAACAGGGTTTTTATATTAAGAAAATGTCTTCAATTATTTAAAATGTCTTCTAACCTTTGGGTGATAATGGGTAGTTTGTCCAGGCCTTGGCAATATCACATTTAATGTGTGAATGAAATGCTTTGGCTCTTGCAGTGTTTGTTCCAAAGGATTTATGTCACAGGAGCTAAACAAGTGAGACGTTGGACCAAATACAACTCCTGGAATAAACGACACACACTGACTGGAAGAGTTACATTCATCTGGCATGCTCAAGGCCATAGAGGACTGCTAATAAGAACGCTCACTACTAATGACAGAGCCTACTATACAGTGAGCTTGTCTTACCTTGAATGAAAGCCACGGTTAACAAACAAATTGCCTTACAATGAGTAACTAATAATGGCTGTGCCTGTTTTCCAATTTAGATGAATACAAACGATCACATATATAGTTGTGAGCAGGCAAAGCGATGGCCGCATTTGCTGGCATGGAGCACCAAAGGAGCTCCATGCCAGCAACTACGGACCTCGCAAAATTTACGTAATTACAAGAAACAAATACAAGACGCGGGACTCACAAAAAAAAAAAACATTACGACATTGCAAAAATACGACCTTACCGCCTGAAACCCGCGCACATGAAAACATTAAAAATACAATAAATATACACAACAAATACATAAAAAGCTTACCTACAGCAAGGGGGGGGGGCACCCAGGACCTCGAAAAGTGAAGTTACACCTCAATTTGACTCGAAATACAAGGAGTTTAAACACCCGAAAATCCCCTAAGCAAGAGAAAAAGTGGCCGCCGAAAAAAACGAAAACAAGGCTCCAGGTCTCTAAAGACGCAAAACACCACCAAACACCTACGGATTTTCTGAAAAAGACGGACGCGGTCCAAGAACAAGGACGCCAAATCAGCCACAGACGTGTAACACACATTAGGCGCCATTTTACAACACTAACTTACACAATCCGGAAGTACACAGCTACCCTAACGGATTTGCCTTGCGCACGCACACTATTACACTACACACTGCACACATTCATGACACTTACACAGCAGCTCCACAGCACTGAAAACACACATTGTATGCTGCGGCAACATCAAAACAGATTGTCAGCTCTTCTGCACAATGCTTCCTGCATATATTACTTCAAAATAGGTAAAGTATATTGATGTATTATTTTATTAATTATTTCATTAGCATTAGCAAAAAAATACAATGCTCATAGCACACAAACAACCAACAACCTCGCAATGAGCGCCGAAGCATCTTAGAACACCAACAAAATTTACCGCCCTTACAATCCTGTTGCCGTCATTTTTTGACAGGCAAGTCGCTAGTTACTTATAAATATGACTGACTTTCAGTGAGTGACAATCACTGCTCATAAATACTGCAGAGTGGGCATTAGTACAGACAATTCAGTCCAAATGCTGTTAAAAAAACGGAGCGCTGGTCAATGTAAGACATGCTACATGTATTAGAAACGCTTTCCATTATCATAGAGAATGATGATATTTGTGGGATGAAGCCCTCTACAAATCCTAGACCTTGCCTGTTTTGCATGAACTGCTGCCACAGATTTGATCAAAACATGCTATTGATAGGCTGTCCGAGGCTTGATGACCACGTGTTGATGAAAAATGTATTTCAGAAAACCTTTGAGTGGTAAAGGGTAACTGGAGAAGATGATCTAAGAAGGGAAGACTGTTTTATACTGCTGATGCTGGAATGAGAGGAGTAAGAGTGTTGGTGAGCCTTGGAACAGGGCAGTGTGGAGATTCTGAAGTGTTGACATGGACTGGGCCTGCTCCAAGACATTCCTAATTAATAGGTGCACCTCGTGTGAATATCTATATGGTGACATTGGTTATTTAATCTCAAAAATAGAACATACGGTTAGGGTTCAATGTGAGCAAATATCTTCAAAAAACCCTCATCCTACGGAGTACTGCTGTGATGACTTGAAAGGGACTGCCACAGCGCACATTGGATCATGGATTCATATATTAATGTTTAGTGCTTGCTCTCCACATGAACGCATCTACCTTCACTTTTATGGAAATTGGATTGAGATCCTTTTCCACTGAGGTCATCACATCTAAATCTGAAGTAAAGGACAGTTAAAAAATGGTGCACCATAGCTTACAGTCCTACGGAGATTAGCCGGTATTAAGACTGCACTATAGAAGACAAAACCTGGATTACAACTACTCTGACAAGGTCACTTAGACACATCACTTATGGGCTGCATTGACATAATTATTCAATATACAGTATCTCACAAAAGTGCGTACGCCCCTCACATTTTTGTACATATTTTATTATATCTTTTCATGTGACAACACTGAAGACAGGACACTCTGCTACAATGTGAAGTAGTAAGTGTACAGCCAGTATAACAGTGTAAATTTGCTGTCCCCTCAAAACTCACTTTTGTTGCCAACGGTTTAGACATTAATGGCTGTGTGTTGAGTTATTTTGAGGGGACAACAAATTTACACTGTTATACAGGTTGTACACTTACTACTTTATATTGTAGCAGAGTGTCATGTCTTCAGTGTTGTCACATGAAAAGATATAATAATATATTTACAAAAATGTGAGGTGTGTACTCACTTTTGTGAGAAACTGTATATACAATCATAGTACATAATTGCTACAAAATCTTAGTTGCATATGTAAGAATAATTGTTTAAAGAGTTGTAATGAATAAGTGGCACAGTCAAACCCTAACATGTATGCAGATACAGTGTGTAGTTATAGTTGTGGGATTGTGCCATGTACAGAAACGTGTGGTACTCCCGCTGCCAGAAGCTTCTCTAAGGCGTGTTGTGAGGCCGGAGACATATGAAATCAATGAGGTGTTAAGTGTGCTGGCTTCAAAGCCAAAGCTTGAAGGGCAGAGTGAGGATTAGGAACCAAAACGCTGTCTGTAACACCCACTGGCATTCAATTGAAGGTGAACTCCTTTAGCATAGCATCGTGAGAAGCCCCTTCAGCAGCATGAAAATTCTTACCGTCTGGATCAGAAATTATGTCCAGGAGTGATTTATCCAACGTAGACTTGCTCATCAGCTTTTCCTCAAACTCAAAGTAGACATCCAATTTTCGAGTCTGTACAACAACAGGAAACATTATAAAGACCTTACATAAAGTTTAGTATTCCCCACTTCAAATAAACCAAACACCCGCAAATGCTCTACTCCTCAAAAAGACCCGTCTGGACCTATTAACTGCGTTGTGTTGATCCTATTTTACATTGAAATGGTTGCAGTCAGTGACAAATTCATATAAGACTAGCTGCCACAATACTTCATAGATGAGGTACAGAACATTCAAAGTTGTTTTCTTTCAGAGACTCTAGACCATTCAGAAGAAACCAGTTTTACATAGAGAGTAGCCTAGGTGGTCCTTGTATCCTCAAAACATTTGTGCAATGTGAAAAATCTAACTGAAATCATAGCAAAAGAGATCAGATACACGGTGAGGGATGTATGAATGATTTAATAGGGAACAGAGCATAGAAAGCTAAGGAAACTGATTCTTGAGACAAGACAGTGTGATGCACTAGTCAATGCAAGAGAAATGGGCCATGTGTTGAAGAAGAGACGCTTCAGAAAACAACAACAACCAATTTGCTCTTACCCAGGGCCATTACTGCATTTTGTGCTTTTATACTAAATAATTTACTTGTGCAGATGCTTTTTTGTTGTTGTTTTTTTTACTCTGCCATTTTCAGTAACAAAGGCTGTTTCTTTAAATATCCAGTAATAATGGCAGTAAGGGTACACAGAGATAAGTATATAAAGTCTAAGACCCTTAATACTAGATTTAGACATGCATCCCCACTTCAAAAGGCAGTGAGAGTCCTCATTTCAGAACTTCTCTATAAATCCCAAAGTCTCTCCGTGCATTCTTGTGTAGTTATTGGATTGCTCTGAGCTCTGCTTTTTGCATGCAGACAGTGGCCTGACTGGGAACACTTAACAGAGCATTTAATAGAAGTCCAAATAATAATCTTAAGTAATACCAGGAAACAAAACAAAGATGCACTGAACACAACAGAGAAAAGAGCTTAACAACTAACACATGCGTCCTGCTCTTTGGTTCCAATAAATACTTATAATTGCGTGCATTAAATATAGATGTTTGGTTAAAAAAAAACGTCTTTTAACCATGTTACTGCCAAAAAATACTGCAAAAAATGGCAAAGTAATACAAAAATTATTATTTAAATAGTGTCCTCCTGCATGAAGCAACGTTGCATATGCATTAGGGCTGGTCTCGCTAAGCTAGCTGTAGTCCGGTCCAGTTGCCGTAGAGCCCTTCCCATGTTATATGCAGAGCAAAACTAAAGAGATACCACCAACAATGTCATAGAAACATGCAAATGGAGCACTTAAGAGTGAAAACAACATTCAGTATAGTGTGTCATGATTACATTGTTTAAGGACCGATATTGCCAGTAATTATGAATATGGCCAAGATTATGTATTATTGTGTGGTTATATGTTGCCTGTACATGGTTATTATGTATCCCAGTTATAATATATTAGAAGAGAGAAAATGTGATATAGAACATTTGTGGAAATGGTAAAAATGCTCTGCACAAAAGTTAGCTGCAGATCATTGTACCCTCACACATACAGGCCTTCAGTCAAGTAGTCCTAAGCAAACACTTGAAATTAACATCAAGGTTTTTTCACTAGCCAGCTATAGATATCTGGTGAATTTGATCTCAAGAGCTCAGATAGCCACCAAGGTTGCAAGCCAGATGTGACTTAGTGCTGACATCACACTTACACAAATGTACACAAGGGTGTTGTATTGGAGAGTATAAATATGTTGATTCCATATATCAAAAAAGGTTCAGTTCTAGTTTTCACATATTGAAGGTGTAAAACTGTTTCTGTGCTTTGTATCCTGACTTGGGGAGTGGTCTTGCCATAGGCCACTAGTAACCTGTATCCAGTGTTCTCTGTCTGTACCTTTGGGCCTTGCCCTCTTCAGAAGCCATCTTTTGTGCCACAGAAAACAAGAACTACACAATCCTGCTGGGGTAGGTTTGAACTAGGTTCATATCAAGCCCCCTTGCAGAAGCAGATCGAGGCATTGGCTGGCAGTGGTGGGAGCTCTGTATAAAACACAGAAAGAGATGTCTGCAGCAGAGGAGGAGGAAGTGTCCAGATTGCAACAACCAAGGATCAGCAGAGGGAACTCCAGATACAGATCATACAGGAGGTACAGGGGAAGTGGAGAGGGGTAAGCAATGGCCCTGTCTCAGCTCCTGTGGAGGGGAAATGCTTATTCCCATTAGAGACAGAGAATTTTCTGGTGACTGGAAAGGAGTAGAGGAATGGGCTTTCTAAACAAATGGATGGCATTCCTGGGACTATGGCCAGGTCACGAGCTAATGGAATGTCTGGAAGAATTAGTATGTGAGGAGGTCGCCCTGGAAGAGCAATATGCTTATTGGATGGGACCTGTTGGGGTACCTCATGGGGGGGGCCTGTTTTTCATTGGGGCTGGAAGAGGCACTTTGGGACATAGTTTATGGGGATCCAGATTGTGGCTTGGGGACAGAGAAAAGACAGCTGTGTTTGTTTGCCAAGCGCTGTCACATGCTGAGACTGGAGACAGGCTCTCAGACAGCAGGAGCAGGAGCTACAGCTGGAGGTGGATTATATAGACTTGCTGGATTAAGTATCCCTGGATGGGTTTTGGCATGGAACAGAACCACCTAACAGGTACTACAGGGACCCAGCTAAATGTTGCCAAGGCTGGGTCAGAACATAAATGTATGGACTGTGGGGAGAATTTTGATATCCGGGATTCTAAAAATAACAAGGGTTCCTTCATGCATGGGGTTGACTGGGAAGAGGAAGAACTGGTCCCTATCTTTAAGGGGCCGAGCCTTGCCCAGTTAGAGGCATGAGGACAGGACCAAACAACAGCAGTGTCAGGTCCAGGGGAAGACCTGGGGGAAAGATACCCTGCTCCTAGAGTCCGAGAAGAACCTAATGAGCACTGGGCCCTACCTATGGACCATGATAATAGTGGGACAAGTGAAGTAGGAGCTATTTCTCAGAAAAATAAAAAAAATAGTGAAAGAAGGGTGGTAGTATTTTTGTAATTTACTTTCAACTGAATACTGTCATTTTCTCCCTTTACAAACAACATATTCATCTCTTTCCCAACAAAACACAGATCTCAACACCTATAGCAATTAATCCACTTCTAGCATTCACCCTTAATGCTTTTATGTTATGTGGAAAATGGGTCAAATGCATGTTGCAGCAATTTTAAAGGACCATTGTGGTCATTTGTAATTTTTAGAAATTGTCTTCTGAAAATCTTGATAAAGGACAACAAAGTAAAAATAATTAAAATACAAAAATAAACATAGTCTTTAACTTTTAAATTCAATGATTCTGTATTGCAGACATTATCTCTTATGGCGTTATCCTGTCTGCTACTTTCCCAGGTGGATGTGGTCTTGTACATTAATGAGCTTCTCTGTCCTCTTGACAGCCCTGCAGTTGTATGTGCTAAAGTCCTATTGAAAAGATAGAAGTTCCTTCCCTGCACTCAAAGTATCCGCCCATATAGTGGAGTCTGTATTATATTTTATATTCTAAAAATATGATGCCGATGTTCGAAACTGCTTTCAAAATACTAGCTTACAACAATGTTCAAGCAGAACATTGCTGAAGAAAAAAAGAACAAACTGTGGAGTCTGCTTGGAGATATAAGAATACAAATGACTTTTTGTTAAGGACCACTATAGTTCAAGAAAATTGGTCATTATTTCTCAACTATGTATCAAACTAACAACCTTAGCAGCTGTGTAAGTCATGGACATAAAAACATTTTGTGGAAAATCTTTATTTTTGAACACTGTTTATGAGCATAAGAATCCATTTTGTGTTTGTTAAATTCATGGAGCAGTGTATCTAGAATCTAACATAGTTAATATATATACACATGTGGTCAAAAGTAATTGAAGATTGAACATACAAAGCAATCTCAGAGTTTTAAAAAGATGCTTTTTTTGGAAAGTATCCACTCCTTTCAAGCTACTTTCCAAACTTCCTGTCTTCAGGAGATTTAACACCTGGGCCTCCACATACAGAACTTTCTTGTATATATACACAAGACAGCACTTTTATTTAGTTCATCTTGTATGTAAGAGTTTGGGTGATGGACTCTTACAGTAAAACCTCTTTATTTATGAAGAGAAGATTGATTACCTCTAGAACGCTGCTCTTCAGCATCAATCTTCAGGGTTATTTGTTGGCATCTTAGGCCACATCTAAACGCTGAAACCTTCCTGACAAGGACTGGCTAAGCCCTCTGTTTTTTTGTGGGGAGAAGATTCTGGTGGAAACAAATAGTAGCCTCGGCCAAGGATAGAAACAGGGGCTGTTTGTTGAAATGTTTCAACCTGCTGGGGTGTTATGAGACACACAGAAGTGGCTTCCAAGACCTGACTTAATCAGCACATGTGCCAAAGAGCTGCCAGCACACACCAGAGGGACTGATTGATGGTCAGTTTCCTGAAGACGATGCTAAATGCAGATGGAATCTGAAAACCAGGGATATAAGATCAAAAATCTGCAAGGTCCAGGCCAGGAGAGCTTCTATAAACACACTGTGAAATGGATATGGGCTCAGCTCAAAAACATTATTGAAGAGCAGATACATACCGCCTCTGCAATATGGAAACTTCATTCTCTCTTGATATTAGGGAGTGTTAGGCGAGAATATAAATAAAATAAAACTCTCCAAGTCACCAGCGCCAGTGTTAGGTAATCAGAGCCCTATGAAAACATTGATTTATTGTATGTGGTATGCTAAGCAATCAACCAGTCACATTAGAAAGATGATCACTTTAATGGGTGCTATTCTAGAAGACAGTATTATAATTCACTGCCAAATATTGTGTTTTGTTTGAATGTTTCTGGAAAGCCTTATCTAACACTTAATTTAGTAAATTCTCATAACCTACCTGACACTCAAAACAGGCCTCTGCAAGGCAGAGTCACCCAAGTCTATGTTCAAAGAAACTAATGATCTCCATATTGTGAAATCTCAAGAAAACACCACCAGATGGCTGCATGGCAGACAAAGTGAAACACAAAAAACTATTTCTCAATAAAAAAAACTGTACTAGTTACTTTGAGCAGTTTTCCAGGAGAGTTGGTACACCCCGAGGAGTCAGACTCACTTGAGGGAGACATAAATCTATATCCTGAGTATCCAAAAATGCAAAGGAACTTTAATGAGCTGAATATATAGTTCGCAAAAGATTTTCTGCTTTCAAATAGAGATTTCTTGCCTGCTTTTGAAAGGAGATTACAGCCGCCCCCGGCCGATTATCTGCGCTGTGCATTCATCTTACAGATTGCAAGTCTCCACTGTTTGATTTCTCCTTTGTATGACCCTCCTCCACTTCTGTTGCCCTCATTCTCCTCACTGTCACTGCAGTTACTTAAAATTATGAAGTTTTATGATTGGCTTCCCTTTCCCTCCATAAACGCACAAATTTCCCTTGTTTCAGGATTTTGCTCCCCAGACTAGAGCCCATCATGTCCACACACTCACACCTTTGCTCCTCTCTGTTACAACATCAATAATTCCCATTGTTTGCTCTTCTCCTTCTCTACGTTTTTTTTAAAGCTTCAATTTGTATCACCTGCCTGCTCAGCCATTCATTAGCTTATGTAAAATAGCATATTGCAATTAAAATAAATTACTCAATATATACGATTCTGTGTTTCTTTCAGATGGGGCTCTTCTGATCATGGAAGGAACCATACCCTCTCTAAAAGATGTTCTTGATGTGCTCAATAATATTGGCATGAAAACAAGAAGACCTTGTCTCTATTTCCTCTGTCCTTTGTTTTCACCTCTATGAGGACTATACAAATCTGTACCTTCAATCAGAAATCCAGGCATTTTACTGCTTAACACACAGCATTGTATCACCTAACACCTAATTGTGAAGATCCGAGTGGTAGAGGCTATTACGGCCCAGAGCCCACCTCCTATAGACTACAGGTTAACTACCAACAAGGACCGTTTGGGTTCTTGGAAATCTCTGCACCAGCAGACAATTCAGATGACAGCATCATTTCCGAAGAGGCAGGCACCATCAGACCCATTTTCTTTATAATAGTTCCATTTCTCCCTCTCCTTGGACCACGTTCGGTGCGCTGTTCCATCCCGTCTGGAACCACAGTGTGGGCATGGTACTCTCTCTCCTGGGACCACAGTCAGGGCACTGTGCTCCTGCTCGGCTTGCTTGGGAACACAATATGGAGTGCTGCCTCAGTCTAGCTTACTGACTGATCCATCTCCCTGCTCTGATCCAGATTTATCCTTGCATCAGCATAATTACTCTTGTACATACCGCCTGGTTTGTAGGGGTCTGGTAACCAGTACTCTTCATCCCTGTTCGCCAGACATGGTTCTCCCAACTGGATGGCCAAAACCCCTCCGTGGATGCCTCATCCAGCAATTCAACATACTCAGCCTCCAGCTGCAGCTCTTGTTGAATCAGGGTTTCCAGCAAATTAGCCTTTGGGCACCATGGTTCTAGTCCCAGACCTTGACAGCGTTTAAGATACAAATTATTCTGCCTCCTTACAGTCCCCGTGCCACATTCAGGATCACCATACACAATCTCCGAGAGCCCATCTATTAGCTCCAATTGAAAATAAGGATCCTCTCCAAGGGCACCAACAAGCCCTATCCTGGCATGATACAGTTAATCCAAGGCAATCTCTTTCCATACCAGTTCCTCCAGCCAGCCTAAGAACTGATGGCCCTTCCACAATCACAGGAACGCCATCCATTGTTTTAGAAGAGCCATTCCTCTGCAGTCCTTTGCCTCTGTCACCTGGCTCTCTCTCTGTCTTTGTAAGTAGCCATCTTGGCTGCTGGTAAATATGCTTGAGATCTCCCACCGACTGCCACCAGTTGAGAAGATCTGAGTGGTAGGGGCTATTACTGCCCAGACCCCACCTGCTATAGACTACAGGTTAACTACCAACAATGACTGTTTGGGTTCTTGGAAATCTCCGCACCAGCAGACAATTCAGATGACAGCATAATTTCTGGAGAGGCAGGCACCATCAGACCCTTTTTCTGAGGATCTAAGAATCACACACACTGTACCCTTGATTAGTACAAGCATACTCCGACACCACCTTTATTTAGTGTGTCCAAAATCAGACTGGCACCTCTTTATTTTTCAAGACACATTTTCAGATAACACAAAACTTTCCCCCAGTTCTAGCCATTCTCCTGGACAAGTAGTTTGCTATACCCTCCACCCACATGATTTTCAGATGTATGGAGGGGCTTGGTTTTCTTGTCATCACACTTAATCTATCCAGGGTTATCTGTTTAGGTCACTTATAACGTACAACTGTGTTTTGCTCTCCTCTTACAGAGCCATAAAACTAGCCTCCCCTTCATGACTAAAGCCAGAGGATTCATGCGTGGCCGATCACAGGGCCATATAAATTCCTGCAGAAAATTAACCCCCTTGTCCCATAAGTGACTGCAGTAGTTTTTAAATAATTCTAGCATCCTATGATCTACTTGTAACACAGATACATTTTTACAGTGCATATAACATGATGTAGTAGCTGTGGCCCAAACTACACACAAAACAATCACGTCAGTGCCCACAACAAGTTTCAGGTCCGTTGTAATAGCCCCTGACATTAGCACCCAGTCTGCCAGCGTTCCAAATAGCAGTGTTACTTGTAAGGTACAGAGGGTCGCATCATGGCCCCTATATTGTTCATGACACTAATAAATCTGATATAAACCACATTCTCTTTCCATCTAGGCCAAGCAACATTCCATTCTCCATTACAGTTCTTCAACAGATACTGTGGCTGCAATACATCTACTGCTTACAAAATGTTAAGGGAAAGATTTATCACCTCTTCCAAAAGTTAAATGTGCAATGAGATGTTCTCCCCCCGATAATCTCATTGTATTTTAGAAATTACCCTTTTCAACAAGGAAAATCAGTAAAACTAATTTTATGGTTTGATGGGCCTGTGAGTGAAGCTGCATTTTTGGTACACCATAAGCTCTATGGACAACTGACCCATGTTTAGGAGAATGATAATATTCTTTTCACAGAACTCACCTTGATATGTTCCAAGACTGCTGTGGCTACATTGGTATGCAGATCTATGAGTCTCTTCTTCTCCAACAGCTCAGGGAGTGAACTGGGGGGACAGGGAGATATGTGAGTCCCAACATCCCCTATAATCATCAGACATCATATAAAGCAATAACCCCCCTTCTGGAGCCAGGAAATGTACAATGACTGCTTCAACAGATTCCTCATGTTTTTCCAAATAAAGTATATTTATTGAGCCCTAATGACGTGCAGGCCCAGCTTGCAGAGCATGTTGTTTAATTAATTTGCCTTAAGGGATATTATTAGTATCTTAACATTTTGTTCATAAATACTATATTGTTCAGTAACGTAATCAGCTGAAAAAATGAGAAAAATTGGAAGATTTTGAAACACAGCAGATTGGATTTGGAAAGCTAAATGCACGAGGAGCAAAAGAGGAATGAAAATGAATGGCCTTCCAGTAGAGGTGGAAAGCATTAAGAAAGAAATTAGACTTAAATGAAATTGTCCCTGCCGTAACAGTAAAGCAGGGGGGTGAGTAAAGGAAAGAATATGTTGAATACAGTCGTGAGAAAACTAGTGGGCAGATAGTGGCCCCCAGCACTTTAGACCTAAGAACCCACCTAACGGCAGACGTTAGCTTCGCCGTGTTGTCCGAAAGCATGCTGATGGCGCCTTCATCTTCTCCCTCCAGACCCTGGAGATCACACAAACACATTATTAGTGACTGACAAGGAGGAAGAACAAATGAGCCCAGAGCATCACAGGAGTACTACCATAATTAAAACATTATAATACAGAACAGTATATCTACAAATTATTTTCCATAAGCTTAAAATCACTTATATTACATTTGAAAATTATATTGTGTGTCAAGAACTTGGAATCTGAGATATAGAAGACCTAAGCTGTACCCTGCAGTATAAGCAGTTCATAACTTTACTTCCATACAATTTATAAAAATAAGTATTTTCTCCTGTCACATGGGCACAGGTGCCGCAGTCTACATATTTGTATCTACATAGTTTCCCATATAGCATCGGGAGTTTATTATTTATGCACAGGCCTCAACAAGATGGCTGTAATTGGTTACACCTCCCACACTTTTGCGTTGTGTGTGCAAGAGGAAGAAGAGTGTGTGATTTTCTTGAGTTTTTATGACCTCAAAATTAAAAATGTATTTTCAATGGAAAATTCCTAATGCGTGAACGGTCTCTTTCAAATGAACAACAGAATGTATGGGCTATTTACTTTTATTTACACAGTTTAAAATGCAGCTTTTAGAAACAAAACAAAAAATTGCCAAATATTTTGTTGCAACTTTATGAAAATGTAGTCACATTGCTGTTAAATTTGTTCAGCCATAATTATATCAGGCTATAGGACTAGTCAGTAATATCTGCATTGTGCACGGCACCATAGTGAGCAATGAACAGATGCTTCAGATAACTCTGCATAAATCTCACCATTTTAATTAAAAGGCTTGCTAGAAGGATGAAGATAATACCCATGTAAGTCTTGCCTTACTTAAGATACATTTATTTGCAAGAGCAAAATTCACTAAAAGTGCAATAATGACTGTTGTACGGAGCTGACAAGAAATAGTCTAGACTGTTAATATATAGATATATATGTACAGTATACCTGCTGTCACACATCTACTCTGCATCTTATCACAAGACCAACTGAAAATGCACATTATCTGCTGGATAATTTCCTTTTTATTAGCCTGAAAAGACTCAAGTTTCAACACTTTCTCGTTTTTCTACACTTTTATATGTACTTTACTATTGGAGGTTTATTTGCACATTGTATACAGACTCCTTCTTTTCAGTGACATTACATCACTCTGCTGTGGTTCAAATGCAATTCTCACCATGATGGTTTTCAGTCGTTTCACTTCATCTTCTTGAGCTCGGTAAGATTCTAGTTCCTGTTGCACAGACTCAGCAACTTCTGGAAAAGGGCTAAGGGGTTACACACATATCAGCATATCAAACTAAGTACCAGGTGCACTGCAGGGAATATACACAAACACACACGCAGACTTGGTGGGAGAAAAGTAAGAGGGAAGAATAATGGCTGGCATGAGTTGAGAGGAGGTATGCAAGGAGGGTTCCCTTACAGAAACAATTCTTCATACATGTATCACCTACATGTATCAGTATATGAGCTGTCTTAGGGCAAAGGATGTCACTTGGATAAAAAAAAAAATCAAAACAAATATACCATCCCCTACCAACATACTTATAAAATGATAAACTACAGGCAGTAAATGTGCTACTATAGAGGGGTAGGGATTGTGCCTTAGCATAATCTCTCCACAGAACAACTTGGAGCAATATACATAATGCTGTAATATTCCTGGTGAAATGGGCTCTAACCTTCTCTATAAGGGCATATTTCATATAGATTATTTAGCTGTCTGTGATACAGAGGTCAGCAATTTAATCCTGGTTAAACTTTGATGGTGGAACCATTTCTTAGGATACGCTTGGGTGACTAGGTCTAGTAGTTTATAGACCATTACAGTTCCCTATTGACTTTGAAGATATGGGTAACCAGCAGGATGCAAAGGTTTGAATGACATTTGGGCTGAGCACTAGGGCCTCCTTCACTGTGCCCATTCTAAATGTTCACTAGGACTTGTCCTTCTGGACTTGGTACACTGTCCATCAGTTGTAACACCTGTATAAGAGTGTGGTACCTTTTTAGAATAGTATGGATCAGGGGGCTGTCTGCGGACAAAAAAGAGAACATAGGACAAGGGAGCCATCTGTGTTCATTCACAAATATCATGCTAGTACGTAAAAGCTAAGCTCAGTAAAAGTTTTAAATGTCTTGCTAAAGTGGAAGTTAAATGTAGATGACCACCACCTAGCCATTTCTTGATGGTTACAACAGGATATATGAGCTGTGGTTAAAATGTATAATTCCAGAGAAGCATCCACCTGAGCGCTATGAATCCAAATTTCGATGGTATAACATTTGAGCTGAAACTCATTGTTTGTGAGGATTTATTTTCCCTCACACAATAATGGTTTTTAAAAGTTTTTTCCTATCTACATTTGATATATAGAAGGCCACACCAGTGTGGCCTGGAATTGTGGGAGGGTCCCCCTCTTCCTACATAAGGTTCCTTTCCTGCCCTTCCTCTCTAACCATTCTCTCTAGTTCATTTTAGGCCTGTGTTTGGCAGGAACTCCTTGGTGGCTCCTTGTCTCCTGGTTTCTCCAAGCTTTGTGTTGCAAAGTGAGATCCCGGTCAGCACCCAGGGTAACTGCTTTTCGGCCTTCACTTCACATTTTACGGCACTTTTGGGTCATATCCACTAAGCCCAGATGTTATCAGCACCCAAAGTAAACGCTTTTGCTGCCTTTCGCTAGGCATTTTATTGCACTTTGGCGCATATTTGCTAAGTCCCGACCTGTCAGTACCCAAGGTATTCCAGCCATGCCCCTTCCTGGCACACCTCAGATCTCTTTTGAGTCTGTGTTTGGAGGTTGCTCCTCAGCCATTTCTGGTTTTGATTTCACCAAGTGCTCATTACAGCTTTTGGCACATAGCGCAGTGCCTTTATCTCCCTTGCCCTCACACAGACTTGGGTTCAGGTAGCACCCTCCACCCATCAGCTACAGATCCAGAGCGGGGTCCACATAACGTTTTGCTTCCATTGCGGCCTACCTGCATGTCACTTTCTAACGTCATATTTCACTTCCATTTCTGCCCATTTGTACGTCCCTTTCTAACTCCATATATTGTTGTTTCTGGCCCCTAGTCGTATCATTGCTCATGACCAAGGTTTGACCATATACATCACAGTATGGCTTTCCATATGCCTTCCATGCATACTCTACTCATGCCCAGCAGACGATCAAAACTCCCCATAGTTCATTGCTTGTCTGCAAAGGCATTTCCACAGCTGGAGAGCCTTGGGGCAAGAGTCCTGGCCCATGTCCCAGGCATCACTTTGCATATCTTGACAACCTGTCCCCCAGTACAGGCTAGATTCACACAACGTAGCCACGCTTCAGCTACACAGCCCATAGCTCCTAAGCTCAGTCCTGGTCCATGCCCCAGGTACCATCATAATATCTCGACAATCTTGCCCTCTGTCCAGGCTAGTTTTGGGTAGCACAGTTGCACACCAGCTACCCCTCGCAGAAAGAGAGGGGCACAACCACAAATGAACCAGTGAAATGCAAGAGCCTTAGCTTCCTTACATTCTACATTGCGGTTACCCCTGTTGATTCCTTTATGCTTCTTATCAGTGACAATACCCTCTAATTATTATTATTACTTTTATTTGTAACGCGCCAACATATTCCGTAGCGCTATACAGAGGAAATGAACAAGGAAAAATATACATTTTAACAAACTGCAAAAAGTGGAGGGCCCTGTTTTGAGCTTAAAATTTTTGTAGAAAGTGCTTTTTCCCATAGCACTCTACAAGATTGAAAACTCTCTACTTACAATCTAAAGGATAAACAGATATTAATTATTTTATGGTAGTAGCTGTAAATTTCTCATTAAGATCCTCCTCTCAATTTTAAGGCCTTTTTGTCTACCGTTGTGTAGACAATGATGTAACAAATGTTTCTTCAGGGTCGACTCACATTACTATAAACACCTCCTACTTTCGACGTCAGCAGCGCCTAGTCAATAAAATACTGCATGTGTTGTGAGCTGGGTTGGTGGGTGTATAAAGTGACATGTAGGCATTCTGCAAACATGTCAACCATCGCTGTCATGGGTAAAATGTGCAATTTATTTGACTTTGAAGAGGGGATGATAATTGGCTTCCTGGTCAAGGTTGGCAGTATTTAAAAACCGCTCAGTTTGTGAACTGTTTGTGTGCTGCTGTGGTTAAAGTGTACCATGACTGGAAAAAAACAACACCTGTGCGAAAAAAAGTCTTTGCAACTGCGGAGCAATAAGTACAATGTGTGTGAGGACCAACCGACACGATACTGTTGAGCAACTACCATCCAAACAAACCAGGGGCTACCAGACATGTGTCTAAAACAAAAGTGCAGCGAAACCTGTTGAGTATGGGGCCCCGAAGCAAGCGGCTGGTCACTGCAGCCATGCTGACCTATTATGATTGGCCAAGAGTTGACTTCTCTGATGAATCACATTTTCTGCTCCATCCACTGGGATAACTTTGGCATGTCAGGAGTGAATCCTCTGAGGATTAACACTCTGCAACCTTTTTTGGAAGAACACAAGCTAGTGGCAGCAGCATTATGGAATGGGGGATGTTTTCTTGGCATTGTCTGGGTCCACTTATACCTCTAGAAGGCACTCTCAACTGATTGAGTTAGCTTTCCATCTTGCAGATCATGTACGCCCATGACTATATTCCCTGGAGCGCATGGGATATTCCAGCAGGACAATGCAACATGTCATATTGCCAGAATTGTCCTGGAGTGGTTGGAGGAGCACAACTTGAACTGGACTTGAACCACCTTGATAGCCATATGGACCCTCCACCCTGCACTCTTCAGCAGCTGTCGGAAGCACTGCATTCTGCATGGATCCTGATACCCTTGTCAACCTGTAGCATCTTATTGACTCACTACCACACCGTCTAGCTGCTGTCCTTGCTGCACATGGCAGTTATTCGGGATATTAGCTGGTGGCCATAATGTGATTCGACTGTGTAGCTGACATACATGTTCCTTTAACAGAGCTATGGGGTAGCAGAATAGGCTGAGACACTATCTTCAGAGAAAGCCTAAGGAATTAGTAAAGCATCTGTTGCTGTGGCCCTGCTGTGCAGAGTTTTGGAACAAACACTTGATGTTGATGGTTTAATTTCACTGTCCACGCTTGGTTTATACAGTTTCAGCACTATGTTGTGGAACATGTTCCCTATTTAGAGACCAATCCCCAGAGTCTATTATATTTCTGCTGTGGAAATCTGCAAATATATTTTTGTTCCAGCAATATGTACTGCATGAAAAACCAGTACATGATGTCCTGCCCATGTCAGCACATTACCTGACTCTGGTGTTGCTATGTGGTTCCACACACCCCCTGATGGTTTGTATCACCTACTGCACTTATACTCTGGTAATATTTGGTTGTTCTATACAAAGAAAATAGTTGGCAAGGCTTTATGTATGGTATTACCACCAATATATATTTTGGGGTTTTGGTTTCATTCTCAGTGCTTATTGACAAGCACCCAAATTACTAATCATTAATTAATGTAATTCCTTTCCATAAATTAACCTTAGACTCTGGTGATGTTCAAGACAAATTATGGGAAAGAACTAACTTATTTATGAATAAGGAACAGAAGCCATTGTATAGCTAATAGCAAATACCATCTGCCAAGTTGTGGGAGAGGTTAATGCCTGGACAACCCTTGGTTGGGAAATCTTCTTTTCATCTTTCTACTGGAAACCAGATTTACCCTGCATTATTGAATCAAGGAACACTAATCTTAGAATTGTTGTCTAAACTAAAAAAAAATGATTTTTTAGTATTCATCTATTCTGAGCCACAAAATATATTTTTTAACTTTATCTATGTTCAAGGCTCTGTGAGAAGACCTCTCTCTTACCTAATCTGACTGGTGCCTTGTCTGTCTCCTGAAATTTGCAGCTCAATACCAACAGAGTAAGAACTGAGGGTATCACTTATTAGAGGAATGCTCTAACCCAGGAATCCAGATTGAAGCTTCTAAGATGGCATTAAAGGACCACTGTAGTTTAAGAAAAAGGGCCATTTGTCTGTTAAGTATGTGCCAAACAAACTATATTAATAGCTATGTAGCCATGGACATATAAACATTTTTTTAAATATGTTTATGAATATATGAACTTCCTCTGAGCTTGATCATGAGGGTGTGTTTTATAAATGTAGGGAGGGCAGGCAATGAACATAAAGCCTTTGTTAATCAACACCTCACCCTTGAGACTAAGTAATAAATGGCTCACTGACCTGCCCTTGTGCTTCTGCCAGAATTTATCTGCCACAGTCAGATCATAGGATTTCTTGTTTTTCTTCTTGGGCCGGGCCCCGGAAGGGCTGTTTTCCACAGCAGAGGGCTCCTCCAGATTCACACGGTTCAGGTGGAAATCCTGCACAAAAGCTCTGTTACCAACACATATAGTCTGCCTAATATTGGCAAAGCCAAGGATATCGTCATGCAAAGCAAGATATCTATGGAACTGAAATCTATGAAGACAAAGCACTTAAAAGGCCAGTGTAATAGTCAGGTAAGAAATGGGAGTATCTAGTCCGCCACTCGTTAGTGCAAGAAAAGACATCTATTAAAATGCTTGTTATTTAACCGAGGTGTTGAGTCTCTCCACCTCCCTACTCTCACACGGCTTACATTGTTTATACGGAAGCCACAACCTTTTATCTGGTGCATTTGTTAATTAACTGTTTGGAAACTCATACAAGAAAAAAAAACATTGAAATCACTAATGACATTATGTGGGGGAACAAATGCTCACAGCATAGTAGTTATGGGATATGTCACAACTAATAATAAATAATTAAACAGCTACCACATGGAAGGAACCTATCTCATGGCTTCCAGACAAACAATATGAATCACATAAAGGGAAGGCGATGAAGACATTTCCAGCACCTTAAGACAATTTAGATAGGCAGGTAAGATTAATTTAATTACAGATTACTTCATTACTAAACGTATACACACAATTCTTGAACTACCATTACAATACATTTCCTAGAGCTTACACTGAACAGGATGCTAGGAGAAAGAGAGTCTGGAATCTATAGGACTACAGGGAGGAGACGCGCACAGCATGGAATACATAGAACCGTACAGGGAGGAGACGCGCACAGCACGGAATACATAGAACCGTACAGGGAGGAGACGCGCACAGCACGGAATACATAGAACCGTACAGGGAGGAGACGCGCACAGCACGGAATACATAGAACCGTACAGGGAGGAGACGCGCACAGCACGGAATACATAGAACCGTACAGGGAGGAGACGCGCACAGCACGGAATACATAGAACCGTACAGGGAGGAGACGCGCACAGCACGGAATACATAGAACCGTACAGGGAGGAGACGCGCACAGCTCGGAATACATAGAACCGTACAGGGAGGAGACGCGCACAGCATGGAATACATAGAACCGTACAGGGAGGAGACGCGCACAGCATTGAATACATAGGACCGTACAGGGAGGAGACTAGCACAGCATGGAATACATAGAACCGTACAGGGAGGAGGCGAGCACAGCATGGAATACATAGAACCGTACAGGGAGGAGACGCGCACAGCATGGAATACATAGAACCGTACAGGGAGGAGACGCGCACAGCATGGAATACATAGAACCGTACAGGGAGGAGACGAGCACAGCATGGAATACATAGAACCGTACAGGGAGGAGACGAGCACACAGCATGAAATACATAGAACCGTACAGGGAGGAGGCGAGCACAGCATGGAATACATAGAACCGTACAGGGAGGAGACGCGCACAGCATGGAATACATAGGACCGTACAGGGAGGAGACGCGCACAGCATGGAATACATAGAATCGTACAGGGAGGAGACGCGCACAGCATGAAATACATAGAACCGTACAGGGAGGAGACGCGCACAGCATGGAATACATAGAACCGTACAGGGAGGAGACGAGCACAGCATTGAATACATAGGACCGTACAGGGAGGAGACGAGCACAGCATGGAATACATAGAACCGTACAGGGAGGAGAGGAGCACAGCATGGAATACATAGAACCGTACAGGGAGGAGAGGAGCACAGCATGGAATACATAGAACCGTACAGGGAGGAGAAGCACAGCATGAAATACATAGAACCGTACAGGGAGGAGAAGCACAGCATGAAATACATAGAACCGTAAAGGGAGGAGACGCGCACAGCATGGAATACATAGAACCGCACAGGGAGGAGACGCGCACAGCATCAAATACATAGAACCGTAGAGGGAGGAGACGAGCACAGCATGGAATACATAGAACCGTACAGGGAGGAGACGCGCACAGCATGAAATACATAGAACCGTACAGAGAGGAGACGAGCACAGCATGGAATACATAGAACCGTACAGGGAGGAGAAGCACAGCATGAAATACATAGAACCGTACAGGGAGGAGAAGCACAGCATGAAATACATAGAACCGTACAGGGAGGAGAAGCACAGCATGAAATACATAGAACCGTACAGGGAGGAGACGCGCACAGCATGGAATACATAGGACCGTACAAGCAGGAGACGCGCACAGCATGTAATACATAGAACCGCACAGGGAGGAGACGAGCACAGCATGGAATACATAGGACCGTACAGGCAGGAGACAAGCACAGCATGGAATACATAGGACCGTACAGGGAGGAGACGAGCACAGCATGGAATACATAGAACCGTACAGGGAGGAGACGAGCACAGCATGGAATACATAGGACCGTACAGGCAGGAGACAAGCACAGCATGGAATACATAGAACCGTACAGGGAGGAGAAGAGCACAGCATGGAATACATAGAACCGTACAGGGAGGAGACGAGCACAGCATGGAATACATAGGACCGTACAGGGAGGAGACGAGCACAGCATGGAATACATAGAACCGTACAGGGAGGAGACGAGCACAGCATGGAATACATAGGACCGTACAGGGAGGAGAGTTAAACACAGCATCTGGAATGTAGAAGACCACAAAACGAGGGGGCATGCCATTTTTCATCTCTAGGGCTTAGCAGATTAATGAACTAATGAAGAACATTGCATGTTTAAGACGGGGAAATTTGCAAGCCTGTAGAATAGGGATGGCATAACCACGATGACAAGACATTTGGTGTACAGAGCCTCATTTTATTTCAGACTTGTTTATATGCATAAAAGCTGGTTTTGCTCTTAGGACAGGACAGCACAGCGTGAATGTGTACAGGATCCATCTATACATCTGTAGAGCCTATGCTCTATTCCTTCATAATCTCCATTTGTCCCTGTGGTCCTCCTGGATCAGAAGTCACTCAGCCTCTGTTAAATTCACCTCATTACCACTTTACTAGCTGACAGCAAACACCTGGGGGGCCCACGTACAGCCAACCCTCCACCCACAGCATGGCTCACGGCTTGTTGTGATCTGTGGTGGCTGGCTCGAGCTTTCAAGCACATGCCAGCCACGCTCAGCTGCGGGAGGCAAATAAATACGCCCACCTGCCCTTCATCTGACAAAGTATTAACCTCTCATGTCATACTGTGCAAACATTCTTTAAATAAGAAAAACTTGTTAATTAATTTTGTCCTAAGTACAACACGGTTGACTATTCTCAGAAGATATAATTCTGCTAATTATTAGTAGTTGTTATTTTAATTATAAAAACTAAATCTGTACAGCAGTGATCCCTGCAGCCCCGATAAAGCAGTAACCAAATATTTTTTTATTCAATGTCACCATTATGGAATTATTTATAAAGGGTGAATTTCTGTATGAAATCACAAGAAAGTGTTGCAGTCCCCTGCTGGAAGAAATGAGAACTTGGAGGCAAATAAGACAGCACCGCAAGTGAGAAAGAGGGAGGATGAGAAGGAACACTTAAACGTGATAAAAAGCATTAAAGGAAAAGACCAAGAAAAGAGAAGACTGGGAGGTACATAAAACCGTGAAATAGATGAGACATCACATACACAGCAGAGTGTACTTATTCTGTGAGTTTATTCATAGAGCACCCCATTAACCAGTTCAGTGCTCAGAGAGTTTATTAGGGCTGGGATCTGGCATAGACCCTCAAGCATCGACAGATTGAAACTCACCAAAACGTCGTGCACCAGGGCCTGGTATGTCCACGTGTGGTGAAGAGGAGTGGCCAGGTCTAGATTTCTGTCCACAAGAACTAATAAAGGCCTCTGGAAGCTAAACAAAGACAAGATACATGGGGTCACTACTCCCTACAAGAGGGGCCTGGGAGACATTTTAAAGGAAAGATATAAGCTTTAAAAGAGCCACTGAAGTGGTCCTAAGATAAATTAGTACTGCAGTTTCCGGGAGATCTGCCTCTCTTAACTTTGTATTATGCGTCTAAGAAGTGAACAAGGATTTACCCAGAAGGCCTTTCTAAAAATAAAAAAAAACTGTATTTGTCTACAAATGTCACTGAACGGAAGCTCGCAGATGGACAGAGTAATCAGGATAACAAATACAGACAGTCCTCCCGGGCAGATCCTCTCCCACCCCTGGACACCTGGGTAAGCAGTGGATAGCAGAATATCTGCTGAAATCTAATACACTAAAAACTTAAAATGCAAAATTTAAAAGTTAAATTGATTTTATACAGGAACTGCTTTTATTGTTAATCAGTAACTAAATAAACAACATTTTTGTATGTGCCATAATATGATCCTTTAAGGTGAAATGTCTTACTTGAGCACTTTAAGCTACTGAGACAAGCACCTCTAATGTATTGAGATTTAAGGCTTCCCTTTCCTTGCTGCATTATAGTGGACCTTACTATAAGTTTATATAATGCTAGAGGTTCATGGGTAGCTTTTAAACTATATTCAATGTTTAATAATGGTTATCCACTTGGGTTAGGGAAGTTGATTTCTTAAGACATGTTTGTGCTTGGAAGTTTCAGAGTACATACTCTTGCTAGGGCACTAGTTACCGAGTCACATGCTTCCATTCTGTGTTGGATCCAGTAACATCTCATGCCCAGCATCTGTCAGTACCACACACAATTTGGATAAGTACAAGATCGATCCTACTACTAAATCAAGGCGGTGCAGAGCACAGGTACTGCTTCATAC
This sequence comes from Discoglossus pictus, assembly GCA_027410445.1. Lineage (NCBI taxonomy): Eukaryota > Metazoa > Chordata > Amphibia > Anura > Alytidae > Discoglossus > Discoglossus pictus. The sequence continues at coordinate 226,339,219 of CM050168.1, read as the reverse complement.
CTGAACTGACCAGCTCCCAGATTGTCTCCTGTGAACAGGCTGTTTCTGGCGTCTCTTAAGTTTTCACGCAGTTTCTTGTCCAGTTTCTAGGGGAGAAGAGGTGGAATAAGATACAGACAGGGGGTATACTGTGCAGAGTACATGTGGACATGAGGTGGCAATCTGCCAATTCAGCTCAGCATCAGAGATATACAGTATAAACACAGAATCTTTCTATTAATCCAGCAAGTTATACTGACACAAGGATGGATTGTGTTTAAACTTAGGGGAAAGAGATGAGATAAGCTAGAAAACTTCAAACATATCAAAGGATTTCATAAAGGGAAGCATCTCCCAGAAAAGGAGCAAGAACAACAACACAATGTCGCTACTTGAGGCAGGAAGGTGGAAGATTTAGGGGTAATGTGAGAAAATAGCTTTTCAGAGAAACAGTCGTATAAAACTGGTACAGCCATCCAAGTGGAAGTAGTAGGAAGAAACAAAGTTAAGGAATTTAAGTATGCCTGGGATAAGGATAAGACTATATTGGGGCTTAAAGGGACTCTGAAGTCACCACACGTGCTCTGCACCATCAGATAAAATCCAAGGAGGCACATTTACTACTACACCAACATGCAACATCAGAGAAGAAAGTATTACAATTAATATATTACAATGAGTCAGTTACAGACTCAGACCTTATTTTTTAGCAACATGATATCAATTGTACATGTAGCTCAATCAGCTAAGATGCTGACCATGGAGCGGAGGTTATAATAAAATATATGTAAAAATAATGATTAATATGAGATGAGATATCCATGTAAATAGTTATTTGAACTAACTAAACTTCATTAACTTAGTTGTATTATTTGACATATAATTCAAAAACTTAGTCCAAATAATTATTTTAAAAGCACCACAGAACACAGATACCTCATATGAACCACCTTATATGATCTAAGGAGAATTGGACCCATAATACTAGCAGCAGAGTCTGCAGCTTAAGTCACAGAGCTATATGTATGCTGGTAGGAACACATATAAAAGTAGTTACTAATTACATACCCAATGGCGGATTCAAACTCTCTACACTTGGTTCTAATTAATACTAGCTACTTGCCCGTCGGCAATAAAATTGTAATCCTGGCAATGCTGTTTGCCACACAATGCGAGTCTCTGCCCCCTCGGAGGACCTCGGTGCTCATTGTGAGCCCCGCGCTGAGCGCCTTTGGCACTCATTGTGAACCTGTCCTTCCGTCTGCAGCCCCGATAAAGCAGTAATCTGGACATAAACTACATGGGGGGGGGAAGTTGATTTAATTCTCTGATAAGAACAAAGAGGTCTAAAGGAGCCTGTCTTAAGAAATCAACTTCCCCCCCCCATGTAGTTTACGGGCCTTGTGATGAGCGCCTTTGGCGCTCATTGCAATCCCTGCAATGAGCGCCCATTGCAGATGACGTACAACCCACCACTTTCGAACCTTGCAAGGAGCGCCGATGGCGCTCATCGCCAGGTCCGCAAGGAGCGCCTTTGGTGCTCATTGCGAACCTCTACCCACTCTCCAATACCTGTGTCTGTTTCCCCCTCTTCCTTCCTGCCGTTGCTTTTATTTTCAAAGTCCTGCTTGCTTTTCGTTGTTCGGCTGTGTTACTGGCTTCTGCGTCACGTATTTTGTCCCGCGTGCCTGGCATTGTTTAGGTAAGTGTTACTTGCTCCGGCCTCGTTTAGATCCGGTTTGAGAACATTTTTATTTTTTTTCAGCCACCATGGCTATGTGCGCCTGTAATCGGTTTCCATCCTTTATCGGTGGAGTGTCCTCGGGCAAATAACAGGTATGACGGGACAGATGACACATAGAGGGACCCTGAAAGGCGACAATTTGTTGCACCAAGTCGTGCTGGCCTCGCGATGAGCGCCTGTAGCGCTCATTGTAAACCCTGCAATGAGCGCCTTTGGCACTCATTGCAGCCTAGGTCCTACGGGTGTGGCGCCTCTGGCACTCATTGCGAACCCTGCAATGTGCGCCTTTAGTGCTCATTGCAGCCTAAGTCGTGCAGGACTCGCGATGATAGGCACTCATTGCACATGCACAAGCCCATAACATTCCAGAGCGTTACCAACAAACTCGCAATGACGACAACTATTATATGCGATTCATTATACCTGTGCAGTACAAAGCTCTTTACTCATTCAGGACACAGGAAACATCCGGAAATCCCCTGACTAACGATTATAGACGTTATTCATTTTAAAAAGGAAAACACATTTTCTACATGCTTTCTTGCTCTCTAATGGTGCAGAATGCATGTGGCGACTTCAGTGACCTTTTATGTCAATATTCTAGAAAGATAGAATAATCAAACTAAAGGAGCCTTTTGGTAGTTATCAGTGATACAACTATGTTTCTGTATTTCTACAGGTATAAGGATGCACAGAACAGATACAGAAATATTCTCACCACTGCCACCATCTCGGCTGCATTCCCTCTTGGACATCGTATGATGGGCACAGCTCCTATGGATGAAGAGAAAAAGCAAATACCATTGTCATCCTAAGACGAAGCTCATGACTGTAGCAAAAGCCATGCAGTAAAATTGGCAACAGACATATGGAACTTAATCCTTTTTTTTACTGGAAGACTTAGAGTCAGTGTAGTCCATAAATTCCTAACATGAATTTAAATATCATATTTTTTGCATGAGCTTACAATTGAGTGTTAGGGGAATTGTTTTCTCCTCCCCTATCATGATATGTTACAGAAAACAGTGAACATTGGGGTTATCTGAACTGCAACATACTGTGCTTTTGTCCCAATTGGATTTAACAAGACAGCACATCTAACAGTGTCCTTATTCTGGCTTCCTCTTGACCCACTACTAAGATAGTGGCGGATAAAATATTGTTTTTTATTTGCTATTTCATTTAATATATTTTCCATGAGGAAAAATTGTGTTTAATGCACAAAACTTGCTCTTTTATATACATGACAGTGAATGTGTGATTACAGTGGCCCATTAAGGGCAAGTTATTTAAGAATAATTTACCTATTGAAAACATAGGAGTCAAATGGCATATCACACCACGTACCGAGTGTCACAAAGAAGCAGAAAAGGCTGTCCACAATGGTGTCCAACAGTGTCTCCATCTCCGTGTCTGTGATATCAGATCTGTTCAGTGCTGGAGACATTACAGAAAGAGCATGTTACTGCAATACTACAAGGGGTACAGAGGCATCCTTAGTATCAATGTGTCGCAGCTAAGGGCTGGCAGAGCAGGAAACCCCAAAAGACAAAACGTCACCTCCACCAATCTAAGATTAAACTTATCAGTTTATCTCTTATGTAAAATACTATTAAACCAGTGCATACTCTTCTCATTACCTCAATCACATATTATAATTATCGATCTACAAGACGTCGTCACGTTTGCGTGGTGCGTACGACTTAGGCGATGAGTGCCAAAGGCGATCATCGCTTGCGAGCCTCGCATAGCGAGGCAGGCCGTTAACACACTAAAACTCACAGCACTTGGGCATTGAGCTCCGAAGGCACTCATTGCCTGCGAGCCTCGCAAAGCGAGGCGAGCAGTGGAGGCAATGAAACACATAGTACTTAGCCAGAAAGGAGCGGCAAAGGCGCTCCTGCGAGCCTCGCAAAGCGAGACGAGCCAATCACACATTGAAAATCAGGCCAGCAACAGCCCAACTGGACATTATATGATGCATGACAATGAAAAGAGATTATTACCTCTTCAGGCTATTGATTGTTACATATATTAATTAGAAAAAGGTAAACCATATTAATTTATTATTCAATTAATTCATTAAATTAGCATCTTAAAAAATATAGAGAGGAGCCAAAGGACATACAGTGTCTGTATATCCTAGTTTGTGTTTGTTTTCTTTTTGAAACACAACCATAGAACAAATCAGTGGCAATGGGCTTTATGGTTAGCAAATATGGTGAAGCCTTCTGCAATGTGCCACAAACCACTATGGTCCTTCAAATCTAGATTAGTAAATCCAGGTCACAGGCAGAAATCTGGCCATACAAGATGTGTAGTGGGCTGAGGATAACACAGGTTTACACATGATGTTGGCTGCTGAACACAGAGAGATGCTGGAAAATCATATTTTATTTGAATTAAATTAAACATGTTGTACAGACAGTTAATGGTACATATTACTGAATGATTTGGGTATCTCTCAGTACTGCTTTAAACATTATTTACACTTGAGTCAAGCCCTTTGCTTGTGCACATAAAGTAATTTCAGCACCATTTGATTAGAACTATCACAAACCATCACCAAGCACCTACAACTTGCACAGAGCAGGCCGCTCATTCACTTACCACGGTAAGAGACCAGCTCCTTGTTCTGGTTACAGAGCACAAACATGTCATCCTCTAGTGTGATGAAATTCAGGTACTGGTCAAACACCTGAAGGAAGAAGGAAATGAGTATCAGGTGAGAGACGCTTTGTTACCCTTAGGGCCACACTCACTGAGTGGTTCCATGCATGTATAACCTACACTTGTAATGGCTTCCCAAGGCAAACAAGCGTGGTCTCTATATCCATACCTTTGACACATGAGACACTGTGTTGGCTGTAAGTGCCGCACTCGCAATATCCTCCAGTTTACTGCGGGAAATGGCGGAGATGAAGTTTAAATAATATGATTCATAGAGTTGTGTCCTCAGGTCCTGCACACAGAAGGAACAGAAAGTGAGGCTGTATCCAATGTCCAGTTACATACAAGGACTTCATACAGGAACGAAGGAACAGAACATATGGCATACATGTTTCAGAAAGCACTGCAAAGAGGGAAAGCGCTGTGCACACGTACGGCGCAATATAAGAAACATACAAGACTAGACTCTCTCATAAGATCATCCCCCACAACATTCAGGGTACCTGGCAAATCCTATCCACATTTTCCTCTGTCGGCATCACAAAATATACAGCTGGAACATCTGGGATTGCATCGCGGTCTGAATGCAGGAGCCTGATGGGAAGACACATTACAGCCTCAGTCATTTGGGACACTTTTAGGATGACATTAATTCCTTGTCCCCTCTAACCTAATTGAGCCTGAGAAGGAGAACTCACAAATGAAGAGTGACCCCCATGTCTCGGAGCTCCTTCACAGACAGTAGGGGAGATATTATATCCTGGCCAAAACGATCGTAAATAAGCACCTAAAATAAAGGAAGATAACGTCACCTAAAAAGTGAGACACAAGCTTATGTGTAGACAGATATAACCTTGTAATCCAATTTAACACCCTTCTAACTATTAAGATTCCATCTTATGATTTGATCCCCCCATTTTATGATCTCATAAGGGTGGAGATAAGCAGCTAAACTAGAGGATTATAAGTTTATTTTTGAAAGCAAGTTTAACATTAAATATTGCTTTTCTAAGTCCCAGAATATGAATTTTATTACAGATAAATGTCTTATTAAAAGATCTAGCTCAAGATTTTGCAATAATCCAAGTGCTGCAGCCCAACTTCATAATGTAAAACTAGTTCTTTGAAGGGTTGGTAGGCTTGGCAAATATTTGTATATTGGACATATTTTAAATTGTGTATAGTGTAAAACTTCATTACAGGAAAATATCATTATAAAGCATTACAGTAGTGATGTGCTGCTTCCTACACACCAGCTCAGGTAGACATCACATTCTCCACATACATCCCAACACGTGCTTGTAATTTGAAGACAATGAAGATGTTATCCCGCAAACAAGAAAGAGTATGTGGGAATAATGCTTTATAACTCATAAAGCAATACCAGGCTTCCAAAAATAGGTCACTGTAATCTCACATTTTCAATTATACAATTAAAGAACACATGTTTGATTACAAAAGTATTTTTGAAAAATAAATTATATGAACAAAGCACTAAAACAAGTTGAAAAAGATAAAAGAACAAAAACAAACAGTGGGTTCGAATCAACACTGCCTGACCAGTGTATTGAAATAAATTTCACCAGTAAGCCCACTACCTATTTGTTTTTCTAGTATTGTTGGGCTCCAAGATCTCTGCAGATAGTGACTGCAGCCATGAAATTAAAAGTTGTTTGCATCTAGGGAGGAAAACTATGGCAAGTCTGGACAAGCTATTAAATAGTAAAAAAATATTACACCATTAACAAAGGCCTGCATAGTTAAATGTTTGGTATTCCAATGTGGTAACATTCGGATGTGAGAGCCGGACAAATAAAGAAGTCTGAGCACTGTAGAATAAACACTTATGAATTATGGCGTTGCAGAAAACTGCTTAGAGTCCCTAGGACAGCAACAAGATGCAATAAATCAATACTACAGGAAATTAAGCCAAACTGTTCATTAAAGCTCAGATATTTTGGTCATTTCATGAGAAGACAGGATTCAGTAAAGAAAACACAGATGCTGGGAAAGATTGAAGGCACGCGAAGAAGGGGAAGGCAGAGGCGGTGATGGATAAAGCAATGAACATGGGCTTGAGGGAGCTCAGAGGGGCTGACAGATAGGTGTGCTGTGGACCATAGGGTCACAGAGAGTTGGGCCTGAATGAAAAATGAAACAATAACAAAAGTTTTACAACCCAAAAAAGTTAATTAGTATTTGATTAAAACATTTGATCAGCTTGGCCCAAGTGGGCTTTAGCAGAAGTGCTGTGGAGACAGATCAATTAAATAATTGATTTATAATTAACAACTAATTAATAGTTAATCCGCATATTGCAGATCAGAGGAGATCTTAAAAGGTTGAACTTGATGGACTGAAAGTCTTTTTTCAACCTTAAATACTATGGGCCTAATTCAATTGCGATTTGGCCAATTAAATAGGGCTCTAAATAAGCACATGGCATATTTTTTTTAAATACATTTTTAGTTAGTGAACTTCTATACAAATGCAAGGTTTTTACTAACTAGAAACTTCTTTAAAAAAAAAAATGCCATGTGCTTATTTAGAGCCCTATTCAATTGGCCAAATCGCAATTGAATGAGGCCCTATGTAACTATGTAACCACAATGGCAGATCCCATTACGGCAGATTTATATAAAAAGGAAATAAATTAGTTTCGCCATTATCAGGTGAAGTTCCACAAAGCCTATGTTTCACACATTGTTGTTGTTCATTCATTCAGTGGTGTCTGTCTATGTGACCCTATGGGTGCAGCATGCCAGGCACATATTGTGTCCAGTTTTGCTAATCCATCAGGTTTTCATGGCAAATATACTGGAGTGGGTTGCCAGTTCCTTCTCCTGCGATTTTTCTGACTTTTCTGCTAATGACCTACCCATTTTGGGTGACCATACCTGGTATAGCTCATAGTTTCATTGACGTACACAATCACCTTCACCACAAGGTAGCGATCCAGAAGGGAATATTTTACACACAGTGGCCAGTTAATAAATAATTATATAGTTTTTCCTTCTTGTTATATGGACATTACCATAAATATAAGGGATATAAATGACAACACAATGGACATTGGCTGTCTGCAACTCATGGTTATCCCCACATGTTCGGTGCTCTCTCACCTTCCATACTGGTTCTCCTGTGCTGCTCTTCACAACAGGAACATTGAAATTCAACATGCGCTTCAGAGCAACTGTAAAAAAGATAAGAGACTCTTTATATCCCCACATGATCTATACAGTATATGGCAGTCATGGACACACATAATGTGATTTTTGGTATGGTAAGAAAATAGGTTATAATCTGCTACACTCACTTGCATTTATTTAGTACCTCAGTGGTTGTGCCCCCTCCTTGTGATGCTCATTTATGTTATGTATCTAATATGTGTTGGTGCTTTATGCAAAACATTCCTTCTGTTTGCTCTCCCTCCTACGCCTCCCGTCCCTCGCTCGCTCCCTCCTACGCCTCCTGTCCCTCGCTCTCTCCCTCCTACCCCTCCTGACACTCGTTCTCTCCCTCCTACCCCTCCTGACACTCGCTCTCTCCCTCCTACCCCTCCTGACACTCGCTCTCTCCCTCCTACCCCTCCTGACACTCGCTCTCTCCCTCCTACCCCTCCTGACACTCGCTCTCTCCCTCCTACCCCTCCTGACACTCGCTCTCTCCCTCCTACCCCTCCTGACACTCGCTCTCTCCCTCCTACTCCTCCCGTCCCTCACTCTCCCTCCTACCCCTCCTGACACTAACTCACTCCCTCCTACTCCTCCCGTCCCTCACTCACTCCCTCCTACTCCTCCCGTCCCTCACTCTCCCTCCTACTCCTCCCGTCCCTCACTCTCCCTCCTACTCCTCCCGTCCCTCACTCTCCCTCCTACTCCTCCCGTCCCTCACTCTCCCTCCTACTCCTCCCGTCCCTCACTCTCCCTCCTACTCCTCCCGTCCCTCACTCTCCCTCCTACTCCTCCCGTCGCTCACTCTCCCTCCTACTCCTCCCGTCGCTCACTCTCCCTCCTACTCCTCCCGTCGCTCACTCTCCCTCCTACTCCTCCCGTCGCTCACTCTCCCTCCTACTCCTCCCGTCGCTCACTCTCCCTCCTACTCCTCCCGTCGCTCACTCTCCCTCCTACTCCTCCCGTCCCTCACTCTCCCTCCTACTCCTCCCGTCCCTCACTCTCCCTCCTACTCCTCCCGTCCCTCACTCTCCCTCCTACTCCTCCCGTCGCTCACTCTCCCTCCTACTCCTCCCGTCGCTCACTCTCCCTCCTACTCCTCCCGTCGCTCACTCTCCCTCCTACTCCTCCCGTCCCTCACTCTCCCTCCTACTCCTCCCGTCGCTCACTCTCCCTCCTACTCCTCCCGTCGCTCACTCTCTCCCTCCTACTCCTTCTGTCGCTCACTCTCTCCCTCCTACTCCTTCTGTCACTCACTCTCTCCCTCCTACTCCTTCTGTCACTCACTCTCTCCCTCCTACTCCTTCTGTCACTCACTCTCTCCTACTCCTTCTGTCACTCACTCTCTCCTACTCCTTGTCACTCACTCTCTCCTACTCCTTCTGTCACTCACTCTCTCCTACTCCTTGTCACTCTCTCTCTCCCTCCTACTCCTTCTGTCACTCACTCTCTCCCTCCCTACTACTCCTTCTGTCACTCACTCTCCCTCCCTACTACTCCTTCAGTCACTCACTCTCTCTCCTACTCCTCCTGTCACTCACTTTCTCTCTCTCTTATTCCTCCTGTCACTCACTCACTCTCTCCTACTGACACTCACTCAATCACACTCCCTCCTACTCCTCCTGACACTCATTCTCTCCTCAGTTTCTCTCTAGGTCCCCCTCCATCTCCACTTTCTCACCCTCTTCTCTTCTCCATCAGTCTATTTTACCTCTCTCCTGTTAATCTCCTGTCTACCCCCCTTCCCTTTACTGTCACTCCTTCCAGCCGCTCTCTCACCAGTTTGTTTCTCCCGAATAGAGGCCGCCATGTTGTTGTCGCGGGCTCCTCCTATCGCAGTGACGTTACAATCGGTGACGTGGCGCCCAGCTCTCCCGGTATCGACACTTCCTGGTTTCCATGAGAACAGTGGGCGGACCTATCGCTGTCTTCCCTTTTCTCCAATAAGCGCGCAGCTTTTGCGTTTCAAGCCTCCTGCTCATAAAGCGTTTGCGTTCCGAGTTTTCCTTAATTTGATTGGACGAACGGATACCAGGACAGGAAACCCATAATCCGCCATCTTTACTGAGGGTTTGGTTCTATAAGCCATTCTGGACCAGGGAATAAGTAAACTGGGAAGGAATCAGAGTAATGTGTGATAACTATGACCCAGCCATAAAACCCCATGAAAAGTCACCACAACAGAGTTTCATCGTAAAGGACCTCTGCAGTGATCATTTACATTTGTTTTTAGGATTACCGTTTTACACCAGCAGGTTGGATATTCAGGAAGTAGGAGAAGGATCTGCCCGTGAGGCTTTCCAGACAGAATCTAACAATACCTGATGTAAACATTTATCTCTACAGTAAATCATCCCAGGGATATTCAGAAGTTCTTGCGTTGCTCAGGTTATAGCTCAGTGGGCTTGTTAGGGCTGGTTGAACACATTTAACTACATAGCATGTCAGGAAGAGGTCAATTTTGAAAAGAAACAAATGGCTATGCAATGTATTGTTAGTTTTCAGGTACTGGGGGGCGGGGCAGGGGGTCTGGACAATGAATCAGTGCGCTAAGGTGGATTTAATTAAGAACTATACATAGGGGAGCAGAGTCTGTGTGAATTTTGGACAGAATGGCCCTGCTGAGCCTGGTTCCCCCATATACAAAGTGCATCTGCCAGTCCTTGCATTTGGCTTTTGTGGATAATTTTAAGTGCAGATAACAATGGACACACAATTCCTTCTTGTTCCACTTCGCGTTTATAAACGCTGTGTTGTTGCCCTTAGAAATGGCTGAATTTCTTCTAAACTTCTGTTTATTCAATAAGTAAAGATTATTTAGGCACCATGGAAAGTAGATATAGTGTCCCAGAGAAGGTTCAGAGTATGGTAGAATCTAAATCTATAGGTGATAAGTACCTTTGCTATTAAATGTGTGTTTTTTTCTTTCTTTAAAATAGCATTTTCCTATAGCAAACTAGCATTGACATTTGGAATATTTAGCGGTCAGTCAGCCATTCTGTATGAGACATCATTGCCTTAGTTGTCAGACCCAGGTGACTGCACAGATACAATGGTTACAACCCCTCAGGGGCTAATCAAGTCATTTATGTAATAAAAGGTATCCTTAACAAAATATTGCAATCTTGGTTTGTGGGTGGATCAGAAAGGCTGACTGACAGAAATATGAGCAGAGGGAACTCTGCCTGCCTCATGCAACACATTTCCCAACTTGAATAGCAGGCTTGGTAGGAGATCACCACTATTAACATTTGTAATAACGCAAGTATTTTCTAATTGGGCTGCTCTAGTTGATACATTTTTAGATGTCAGTAGTTTGCACGTTTATAATACCAGAAGGCGTTGAGCATAGGAAGTGAGAACTTAAAGTGCCAGCCTGAGCGACAATGGGGCCCTGGGCTCCCCTCCCACACAATACAATAAATCTAATATTAAATGAGGGACAAACACAGCTAAATAATTCTACATAAAACAAAAGCAAGATGTACAATTAATTTATTAGACAAAAGACAACAAAAAAACTCATAAAAAGTAACTTATGTTTTTTGTGCATAAATCATTATTTTGCCATATTGTACAATAATTCCTAGTACACAATATAGGAATATTTACCCGAAAAAAATGAAACCTTTTAACTCCTATGTTAAAAAAAAAAAAAAAAAGCCATGGAATGATGCACTTTGTGCAGATTATATCAGCGTATGTGTTTGATAAAACAAAGACAGGATAACGTTCATGTAAATCTATACATACAATTATCCCTGGTTTAGACACTTATTGCATATTTTAATGGTGCCTGATACTCAATATATAAAATAGCGGTCAGAATATAATTTAGAGCACACATTATGGGGGTATAGCCCTTGTACTGAGCGATTAGCTGGCATATCTGCACAACTTCTAAAGGCTGGGAGGTGCAGAGTTCGGGTGCCATAAGGGGGATCAATCCCTCCAAAATGATGATACAGAACATTTAAAGTACCCTCCTTAGCACAAAAACAGAAATATGAACAAAGATTAAGACAGACAATACAACGGTTGGGTAAAAAGATGCAGCAACAAATATTTACAGTTTCAAAATCTACATTTAACATTTGGAAATAAAATGTTTTATTTATGACACAACACCTAAACCTCCTAGAACTGTTGTTCCTCCTAGGACTTCTGTCCTAGACTCAAATATCACTTTAACTTGGCAAGGAGAGGAAACGTAGAACATATAAATATTGTACAAGCCAACCTGTTCCTTCAGATTGGTAGCTTAGACACTAACAGCACCGGCCCCTCCCAACAATTTATATTATACATAAAAAGGTAACAAAATAAGAAAAAACAGCCTTCCCTGACTGTTCCAGGTGCGAGTATCAAAACACAAATGGCACTAAACAATGTTTCACAAAACAAAGAAAGAAAAAAAAATACAAAATTTGTGTTGTATTTGGAAAAAATAAAAATGTAAAACCAGCGTTTATCTGGCACTTTGATTTTGTAATAACTTTTATCTGAAATGACAATTACAATGCATGTTAACAGCAAATTATAAACAATTTTAGTGAAGATTTTAGATAAATCCTTATCTGCAGAGTTTAAAGTGACACAGTGGAGGTTACAAAGATGGTAAAATGAAAAATTATAGGTAATCACAAACAATTTAAATGTTATTTTAAAATAATGCATTTTGTAATAGTAATCCAACACTGAGGTTTGCCATTTTAAACTATTTTCTGATCCCTTCACAAGATTTTTTTGTTACTGATAAATCACTGGCATCAAATTACTGATATACCTCTGCGGCAATGGTCCATTGTCTACATTGCAGCACTTGCACAAAAAATAGGCAAGCTCTAGGTTCAGTTGACTGCATTCAAGACAATCGACCCAGTGCTTCAGGGGCTTATCAGTAGTTAATTTCAATGCTCTCTCATTAAGAGGATGTGGGTGGATCAGAAAGACAGCTCAGCATACCATATTTGTAAATTTTCACTATGTCACTTTAATTTCCAGCAGAGTTGCTCTTAATTTAAAAGTGGTCTAGAAAATCCAACCATCTTTTTGCTTCCATTTCCTGTCTGCACATAAATATAGTAAGACCATCTTGCCTTGCTAGCTCCTCAGGGTCCCTGCAGGGGCAACTATTATTCTACAAATACACCAAGCACTGAAAAGCAGGTTAGAAGCTTCAGAAAAATGCAAGATAAATATGAACATTTTAGTTAATATAACTTGAACAGGAATAATTACACAGTTAAAATGTAGTAAAGCTTCATTGGAAATTTGTTCTTATGGCTAGTGATCCAATTAGTCAACATAGTAGTTGAGCAGGAAGTACAGAGTTTTTCAAGTTTCATCATATTAAAAAAAAAAAAAAAAAAAAAAAAGGAGGAGAAGATGGAATTCCACATTCTCAAAAATGCATCAACTGTAGTAAAAGCAGGACTGGAACCGATCTTCTGGTGACATATTGGAGAGGGCAGCTCGGCTCACACACTCACCCCAGAATACAACAAACAACTTAAAAGTCTTTGAGGAAAGGTTGGTCTTAGATATCAGAGGCGGACCAATGAGATTGCACACTTTGTTGCATTGTTTAAATGAAGTTACAAATACCCAGCTCACGGAGCGTCCTTTAGAGAGCAGAACTCAGAGCAAGGCACAGCAGCAATTAGGGCCTCTCTCCATACAATGTTGTGAGACAGACACGGAGCCCACAAACAATACACCCAGAGCCAGTCTATCCTCGGCCAATCGCACCAAAGATAGCCTGGTCAATGCTGGTCTGGAATGCTGCATAACTGGAGCAAAAGGGGAGTTCCAAGAAGTTAAGGCATTGATGTGATGTGGGAACAATCCCATGCTGGAACTGGATAGAAGGTGGTGGCTCAAACCCTGCTGGGGGAATAGAGTCCAAACCAGTGGCAAACCGGAGAATTTCCGCCAGGGAAGTGGTGGTGCTGCCGCCATCTGGAAGTAAACACAATATATCAGAACAAGGATCTACAACAGTGTATGGAATCACCTTAAATCATGCCATGCCAAGTGTCTGACCTTCTGTGTCCTCCAGATAATCCACCCAGTAGCCAGTTACTTCACTCTGCTGCTCTGGACTGATGTCCACATGAAATGTGATGGTGAACAGGTCCATCATCACTTTGGCCGTCAGTTTCTCTGGCCCTAAGCACAGGATGCTCCAGAAAGAGCTGGGGTGAGCCTGAATCTTCTCCAGCACACCAAGAGTCTTCATACCTTCTCTAAAGCTGAGAGAAATACAGAACAGCACCAATTACTCACCTACTATCTATCAGATAACATTGAGACCTCTCTCCATGACTTCCTATACTCACTACCAGTGCCTATAGAACATGTTTTACGATGTCAGCAAACAGCAGAAAATGAAGGGAGGTGGAGGTTGACAGCCTGCCAGTCTTAAAGTTATCTAAACATGTATTATGAATGTTGAAATAACACCGCTACAAACAATCAAACAAGATAATCAATAGTCATATGTTTGGTTTGTGGTCAGTCTCCACGTGCCTCACTAGAGTAGCCATTTCCCACCTTTCTAGAGGAGCTTGCACCCTGCGTATGACGTGATGAGCCAGTATTTCCTTGATCATCAGGATCTTGTCACTCACAGCATGAACGATTCTTAGACTCTCAGTCGCCATCAAATAGTCCAAGTAATGTATAATCACAGTCTTCAGCATTCCTACAGTGCGGCAAGACTGGATCTGTAAAGAGAGAAGAAGACCGCACACAAAATGAATGCAAAGTACAGATTTATACCTAAAGTTTCCTCCTCGGCCAACCTTTATTCTAGGTACTTCATGTGTCGCCTCAGTGAAGTAATGCAATCTTCAAGTCTGTCTGATTACATACCCACTCAATAGAACTTTCCAGATCACTTATGGATTATTTATTTTTATCAACATGTATCCAGAGCAGGTTGTTTAGTATCAAATGGGTGTGGAAACCATTAGAATTTAAGATGACACCTCCAGGCTTCTTGTGTACCTGTAATATTGCTTGTATCACATTAGGATCGGCCACATCTTCTAACACAGGCTGCACATGCTGAGGTTCGTAGGCGAGACAGGAGAAGAGGGTATGGGAGAAGAATCCAGGAGCAGGCCCACCATGGACCAGGGCCACTGCTACCATCCTGCCAGCTTCATAGTACAAATTATCACGCTGTGCTGCAGGAGAGGGGTAGAATGAAGAGACAAGCCTTTACTGTAAGTGTTATTGCAAGAACATCAATGTATAAATCATACGACAGAGCAGTAAAAAGATTAACAGGACCAGCAACTCACTAAAATCCCTATCACTTACCATATACTGTATTGGCCTGAAAATAAGCTGCACTTTTTATCCAATAAAAATATTGTCCTTTACAACATTTCGTCATATTGTATGCGGTCTAACCTAATAGCACTGAGTGTATCATAAGAAACAAAAAAAGTTTGTTACCTTACTCTTGATGTTAATAATGATAGCCTGCCTAGCAAGAAAAAAAAAATGAGTTGTAGGAAAATCCTTTAGATATATTGTTTTCCAAATACAGGAATACCACGCTTAACGCTGTAGACAGGTTCCAGGCAAAATTAATGTTAAGCAAAACAGCTTTAAAAACAGGGCACTGTAACATGGGGAAGATAGGGATAGGGGAAAAAAATAATAATTCAATAACAAATGTACACTTTTTGGGTTTTATATGAACTTCAAAGAAACAGCAAACATAACACTAAAACACACCGAACATTAGAAGAAATATAAACTTTAAAATGATTAATGTTGATGCTTTTGGGTGATCCTGGATTCTGTTTTTCTGGAGAAAAGGGTTCCAGCAAGCAAAAACAGCATTATATCAAGGCAATGTTATAGAGAATCAGAGCATTAAAATGGGTTTGGCGGTTCATCGTTAAAAACTGATTTACAGTAAAAACAGGGCTATAGCATATCCCCGCCTAAAGGGGTAGCATTAAGCGGGGTATGCCTGTACCATATCAGCCAGAGAGCAGCCCTGACCCAGTGACATCTCATCAGCTGAGCACAGCATCATTCATTGTGCTGCTACACTAAAGGAACAGGAGAAGGAGCTAAGAGATTGAGTCATGAGCACTTTACCAGTACAGAATACAAAAGGTTCTCCTTCTCTTATTCCTTTATTCTATTATCACAAATAAAGACATTCAGTGCATTTATTCCGCCTTCCATTTATTATTTTTATATGGTATTTTCATAGAATTTGGTTTTCATTTTAAACTCATACAATTCTTTGATATTGCCAAGAAACTGTAAATCTGGTTCCTACGTCTTACTAGTATATAAATCAGTGACATTAACACTCACCATCCTGGTTCAAGGCGATGTTCTTACGTTCTGATCCCTCCAGGAGGGCTGAGTTCTCGATAGTGTTGAGCAGTAGTTTGAAATACTCTGCTACTGGCCGGTCTGGCTGGACACACACATCTCTGCGGCCAGGCTCTAGATACTTCACACGCAGAAAGCTGGTAGGGGAGAAGCTGCGCTTGCGGAAAGATTTCAAGGAGCTATTCCAGAGAGAGTGCCTGTGTACACACAGTGTGCAAAGAGCGTTGTGGTTGATCTGTAGCCTCAGCTCCCTCAGGATCTCAGAAACCAGTTTAATCTTAGGCTGGATCTGCCTGAAAGACATTCAGTGAACAGTGAGCACCTAGTGATACTGACATCTGTAAAACAAACAGTCTAATGGCAGTGACAGATTTAAACATTGCTAAACTGTTTTTGTATGAAAAAAGTGCCGCAAGTTCCTTGAAAAATTTGTGGTACCCTGCCTCCATATTACTTCAATATTTGCTTCTGATTATTTAAATGCCAAGTGCTATCATTTGTATTTACTGTCAAGTCTCCATCTATTTCTGGTTGAACTGGGCCACAACTACTAGGTGGCTTGAAATGCTGTAAATGCAAACTTTTTTTTTTTCATATTTTAAATTAGAATGGCTTGTCATATTCATTGTAATTGTTCTGTCTGTGCAGTGCATATACCTCAGGGGGACCTTCCTTCTGGGGCTGGTGGATGGCCTGGGGCATTTGGGAGACGGCTGTTTCATACTAAACTCGAGACCTTCAATATTTTCGGATGAAGTGAGTGATCCAGAAGATCTCTTATTTTTCCCTGTGTATGAAAAATAATAGAAGCATTCAGTGTAATAGAAAGAGGTGAAGGCAGCACCTCCCACAAAGGGATACAAACTAAGCAGGGACACCAACATTACCTGGACTACATATAATGCTCCTGCACTCTGCACACTCCCAGCTCTGCTGACAGCTCCGCATGGAGGAGCAGGCACGGTGAGTACCGCTAGACCCGCAGCACTGGCACAGTATAATTTCCCACTCACTGCAAGAAAACAGGACATTGACATAGTATGTTTGCTAACAATGTTTAGCACATTCCTGACTACCCTGGAGGGCCCGGGACAAAGACACACAACATGTCAGTGGTCATTACATTACCCTTTCTTAGCAAGGGTCACTATAGAGGTCATACATTAAGAGGTGACCTTCCCAAAACCTCTACTAAAGTGGTCAGTTTCTATGCATTGGCTACTGCATGGAATAATAAAGATAAGGACTTCAATCAGGACAGCATCCTGTGCAGATACTCTCCCACCCATTGGACACCTAATAGGGAACAAAGAGAAGTGGTCTATCTCGATATACAACACAAAGTTCAAATGCAAATTTTAAAAATGTATTTCTAAAATATTAATTTCTATTACTAATCAATTTTTTAATAAAGAAATTAACCCCTAAAGGGTGAGCTGTACTGTGGCCCTTCAAAGATTAACTTTATTCTATCATGTTTTGTTACACCTGAACACGGAGTCTGGAGATCACTCACCCATCAGATTCATTTAACTCCCGGCCTCTACGGCACAAGCACTTTGCTACATCACATCTCTGGTGTCGCACCAACAGCTCCTGGAAAGCATTTTCCTCCAGCTCCCATGATGCATCTCTACAAATAAAAAGAATGCTCTAATGAAGACACCTACAAAACTATTACAGCAAACTTCCCTGAGAGACAGGGAGCAAGCCACAAGACGCCAGCAGAGCCCTCTTAGCCGAAAGACAAGGAATGAGCGGCACAGTGCCGGCACAGCCCTCAAACAGTGAGACAAATAAGGCTACCTCTCTGGGATGTGGATCCCCATGCGCAGCATCTCTCGGTGGAACTTCTCTTTATTGTTGCACACAGTGCAGCGGAAGAAAAATAAGCCAGCGCTCAGAGCTTGGTACTGCAGAGACAGAGAACATGGAGGTTACAAACATCACATGAGTGTAGGGAGAGGTTAAACAGAAGCCCTCCAAGGCTTATCAAGCAGCCCCTAGCATGCTCTCTAGAATGGGGAAGCATGGCTATCTGCCACAGCATAAAGTTGTTGTTTCCCCCCCCCCCCCCTAATTCTCAGAGCAGTTTTGCGTGTCTCACATACTTTCCCCACTGCCTCTTGCTTCTTAAGTATCCTCCCTCCTACAGCACATCTTACCATTTCTTGTTCTGTAACCAATAAGTGATATTAACCTTTTTGTACCCCTTCAAATTAAATACAATTCTGACATGTTCAATTAACTTTACTTTGTTTACAGGACAAGTAATCTGATTCATAAAGATTCTCAAAGGCTGCAAAGGGCTCTAATGTCTATTATAATAAACGGAAAAAAACAAAACGGCATTCATAATCTAGGAGAATGTGGTCAATTTCTCTGTCAGAACTGTCATTGGCTGTAATTTAATGATTAACCACTCAATCCTGTGCTTATAATTTCCTAGCTAAGGAATGGTTGGAGGCAGCACGTACTTGCAGGCAGTCTCGGTGGAACCAGGCCGATTTGCAGCACGGACTGTTCAGGACTTCATATGAAGTTCGGTGCTTCACTGTTTCCAGACATATAGTGCATGGGGAGGAACCACCTTTCTGTGATGAGGGAACCTTCTGAAAAGGACGGTGCTCCCAACAGTAAGTCCTGCAAAGACACAGGCAAAATGATATCAAGACATTATAGCTGAGCACTTTGTTACAACCCCCTGTGTTTAATGTATGTATATATTATAATCTACACTCCATGTTTATATTCATTTTGCACCCAAAGTAACCTCCCCAAACACAATTCACTGAACCTACACTGCTTTATTCAGGGTATAACAGACTTTACCTGAAACATTCGGTAAACTGGTAGATGCACTTCCGCTCCAACCCACAGGGATAGTGAAAGGTTCGTTTACACTTGGGGGCAACACAACCAATGGAGGCTCCATTTATCTTGCAGACAGTGCATCTCTGAGAGGGATTGAACAAAAAAGTACAGAGAGACTTATTTAAAAATGTGTATGGCATAAACCACAGAACCATTTCCAACTACATTCGGATAGTTACATAGTAATTGAGATTGGAAAAAAAAAAAGACTTGGTCCATCGAGTTCAACCTTTTTAGATCTCCTCTGATCTGCAATATGCAGATTAATTGTTAATTGATCCAGAGGAAGCAAAAAAAAACATTGAAAGTTATCTATTGAATCCGCTTTCACCACCTCCCTTAGTAGAGAATCCCATGTCAGTGTAAAAATGCATGCAGCTAATAGAGGGTTCTAAAATTAGTACACCTGTTTTAAACGAGGTGATTGCTAACAAATCAACTCCTATTGATTTCCCCCAAAATAAAGTTTGCTTGGTTCAAACATTTTCCACAGCCTAGATTTCTTCAAATCAGATCAGATTCTGGGCTTGCCTCTAGCATATCTGCTTCTGAGCAATGGGAATTTATTTTACTTTTATTTAATTTTGCCATACCCTTACCAGGAAAAGCAAGAACATAAACAATAAACAAACAAACACAAGCTGATAGCATGGTACCAGAAAACACCCATCAAATTCCTGGAAGAAATTAGATAGATTAATATACTGTGTGCACCAGAGTCGGTGCAGCGACTACAGCCCAGATTATTCTGAATCTCAAGTTGCAGAGGCCTGGATTGCAGCACTTACAAGCTTCCTGGCTCGGTTTATTTCTTTCTTAATATCGTCAACAAGAAAACCATAAATTCCTTCATCCTCTTCCCCTCTTTGCCAAATGCCACTGGATACCAGCTGGAGAGAAATCACACTCCGGTTACACACATTTATATCACCGGTTTATTATTATTATAAATTACAATAAGAGATACAAGTTTAGAAGGACATTGAGATCACAGATGTTCAAGGAGAGCCCCAATTGCATGAATACTGGACTAACCCCCTACTAGACAGATCCTCACCAGACAGCAGTAGTGCAGAGTCAGGTCGTGTTCTCTGTAGGTCTTTTTCTCTCCATATTTCTCAGGACGGTCTTCCTGCCGACCACACAGAGCACAGGCTGCGAGAATATAAATGTTACATGCTAATACGCCATAGATTTACGGCACAGACAACTAGCCACGGATTTGGATTTCATATGGCAGCAATGGTTGTATCCCTGCTGCTAAACACTGGGGACCCACTTCATCAATTATGTGTTTAATGTATTCATGTAACAATTAAAAAAAAAACGTTAAAAGCTTGATCTCTGCACAAGGGGCATTTTATTAAAAAGGACCACTGTGGTCATATAATCAAACATACTATTTTAAGGAACTACACTGTATATTTTACAAGGACACACCTCTTGACAAAGTAACAGACAGAATTAGTTGATAAAAGAAAATGGATGTCTGCAGTTAAGAATAATTTTGTACGATTGATACATATGGACAGGCTGGGCTTAGAATTTTTACTTCACAAAAACAATTTGCCCGTTATCAAGTTTTCAATATCATAACATTTTTTTTTTTTTAACATAGTAGTCTTTTCAAATTTTAAAGCCAATAACATTCTATACCAGCTGAGTTATGGAGTCCTGCACATACCTAGTTCACTCTCCCTAAATACGTGTCAGATGCAAGTAAACACAGTGCATTTTACAAGTTTGACATAGATTGGCCTTTTCTTGGCCAATCTTAGTTTATTGATAACCCCACCCGGTAGTGGAGAGGAAAAATGTCAAACTAAAATTAAATCAGGAGAATAAGAGTAAAAGAAACTGGATGGGGAGATACCGAGCAGAGTACACCATCTACAGCCCACTGGGAGATAAACTCATCCATTCTCCCAGTGGACACAGCCAGATGGTACTCTGTCCAGATACAGGAGTGCACTAGGGCCCAGAACATGGCCTCACATGACAATGGAACCTCCCCAGCTAAACACTGCTTACTGGACTTCTATATAGCCAGCTTGGCTAATGCCAGGAGCAGGTTGACAAGGAGGTTCCTGGCCTTGTTGCCCCGGGATACTGGGCACCCAAAAATAAAAAGGTGTGGGGAGAAAAGCAGCCAGAACTGCAGGAGAGGGTCCCTCAAGAGTGACAAGAGAGGCTGCAGTATGGCACAAATAAAATAGCAAGTAAACACAGTGTACAACAATGAGAGTATACTCACGCAGGTTCTGTGAGGAGGACAGGCTGGACCTGCGCATTGTGACACCTCTGCACAGCGATATCTGCAGGAGAAATAAGGGAGAAAACCTTTACATGCACTGGTTATCGTGTTTTGTATTGTGTTTATGAAGCTATGATAGGGCCTCATGTGAGGATTCTTCTTGTACTTTTCCTGCCTAGAGAATAATGACGCAATATATACACACAGTCAATAGTAAAAAAAAAAAAAGGGGCATGGAACATAACGTTTTTTCCCCCAAAGAGTTTGAAAGCACATTTTAAAACATTACAAAAAAAGTTTTTTTTGCATGAAAAGATATTAAGTAAAACCTGTTTCAATTTAGTCTAATGCATTCCCTGTTTAATTTTCATAAAGATCTCATTGGCTAGTAGAGGGGCCACCCCTAAGAGCAGTTACATGTCGGAATACATTTTTGTGCACATTACTTGAAATAAGAAAAACAAAAAACACCCTCTAATGCAACAAAGAAAAAAATAATTTCAATGTCCCTTTAAACATATAAATGGACATACTCATTCATACACATATATAACCCACCATTCTCCAAATTGCAACTGATGGAACGACTGCTAACGACGAGACCCCATGGCACACAAATTAGGGGCCAGACAGATTATGAAGGAGACAAATTATGTATTTATATTGATATATGTAGAATTTGCAACAAAAAAAAAATAATTAGAAACCAGAAGTGAAATTTTAGGGGTATGACTCCCTGACTCCTGGGATGTGTCCAGCCCTGCCCTAGGGCCATTCCTAGTCCAACATCAGGAAAGCAGATTGTCCATATTTACCAATATCACACAGACACCCTGTATCAGAGCCACAAGGCGACTATTCACACATTGTGCTCGCTGGTCCGTTTAATGTGGGCAGGTTGTATATGACAAGAAAAAGAATGCTCTATGTACAAGAATCAATTGGCCTGTTTATTGTGCCCATTAGGTCTCTTAAACATTTACTTAATTCCCAGGATAAATAAGGGGTTATAATAGGTAAAGTGGCAGCTTTTTCACATTTAAATGTGGTGCCTCGATTTACCAAAACAATGTACAATAATCAGAGCCAGGTCTCTGCATGTGCTGATCTCTGTGCTCATGTACACACATCACAACAATGTGATCTGAGCTGTGGAAACCGGGGGCCTGCCCCCCAAATAATATATTCATAAAGCCCCCTCGAGAACTAAAACTGGCTCCTTGAAGAGACCCTATCGCAAAAGTTGTTGCCAACGCACATGAAAACATTAAAAACACAATAAATACACACAACAAACACATACAAAGCTTACCCACAACAAGGGGGGGCACCCAGGACCTCTAAAACTGAAGTTACACCTCAATGTAAGTAGAAGTTAAAGAGTTTAGACACCCGAAAATCCGAGATAAAGCGAGATAAAAAATGTCCGCTGAAAAAAAAACAAAAAAAAAACGAGGCTATAGGACCCTTAACACGCAAAACACCATGAAACACATACGGATTTTCCCCAAAAAGCTGTACGAGGTCCAAGAACAAGGACGCAAAAATCAGCCACAGCCGCGTACCACACACATTCGGCGCCATTTTACAACACTAACTTACACAATGCGGAAGTACACAGCTACCCTAACGGATTTCCCGCGCGCGCACACTATTTACACTACACACATTGCTGACACTTACACAGCAGCTCCACAGCAGTGAAAACACACATTGTATGCTGCAGCAACATCAAAACAGATTGTCAGCTCTTCAACACAAAGCTTCCTGCATATATTACTTCAAAATAGGTAAAGTATATTCATTTATTATTTTATTAATTACAAAATTCATGTCACAACCAAACACCATTACCTGCCTTACAATCTTATTGCCGTCAATTCGCTAGTTCTAAATATTTCAGATATGTTTTAGTGTGGAGAAAACTGCTAGTACAATGTATAGTCATTATTTAATGCTCTTCCTGTCATTTTAGAGTACATATCCTGACCCCTCCTGGGCATTACACATTATCCAAATACATTCAGTAAGAAATATAGCACTGGATGTAGCCAGACATGCACCTCGCCCCCCCAATCTCAGTTTTGTTACTCTTCCCCCCCCAGTCTCAGTTTTGTTACTCTTCCCCCCCCCGTCTCAGTTTTGTTACTCTTCCCCCCCCCGTCTCAGTTTTGTTACTCTTCCCCCCCCCGTCTCAGTTTTGTTACTCTTCCCCCCCCCCGTCTCAGTTTTGTTACTCTTCCCCCCCCCGTCTCAGTTTTGTTACTCTTCCCCCCCCCAGTCTCAGTTTTGTTACTCTTCCCCCCCCCAGTCTCAGTTTTGTTACTCTTCCCCCCCCAGTCTCAGTTTTGTTACTCTTCCCCCCCCCCCAGTCTCAGTTTTGTTACTCTTCCCCCCCCCAGTCTCAGTTTTGTTACTCTTCCCCCCCCCAGTCTCAGTTTTGTTACTCTTCCCCCCCAGTCTCAGTTTTGTTACTCTTCCCCCCCCAGTCTCAGTTTTGTTACTCTTCCCCCCCCCCCAGTCTCAGTTTTGTTACTCTTCCCCCCCCCCAGTCTCAGTTTTGTTACTCTTCCCCCCCCCCAGTCTCAGTTTTGTTACTCTTCCCCCCCCCCCAGTCTCAGTTTTGTTACTCTTCCCCCCCCCCAGTCTCACTTTTGTTACTCTTCCCCCCCCCAGTCTCACTTTTGTTACTCTTCCCCCCCCCAGTCTCACTTTTGTTACTCTTCTTCCCCCCCCCAGTCTCAGTTTTGTTACTCTTCCCCCCCCCAGTCTCAGTTTTGTTACTCTTCCCCCCCCCAGTCTCAGTTTTGTTACTCTTCCCCCCCCCAGTCTCAGTTTTGTTACTCTTCCCCCCCCCCAGTCTCAGTTTTGTTACTCTTCCCCCCCCCCCAGTCTCAGTTTTGTTACTCTTCCCCCCCCCCCAGTCTCAGTTTTGTTACTCTTCCCCCCCCCAGTCTCAGTTTTGTTACTCTTCCCCCCCCCAGTCTCAGTTTTGTTACTCTTCCCCCCCCCCCAGTCTCAGTTTTGTTACTCTCCCCCCCCCCCCCAGTCTCAGTTTTGTTACTCCCCCCCCCCAGTCTCAGTTTTGTTACTCCCCCCCAGTCTCAGTTTTGTTACTCCCCCCCAGTCTCAGTTTTGTTACTCTTCCCCCCCCAGTCTCAGTTTTGTTACTCTTCCCCCCCCAGTCTCAGTTTTGTTACTCTCCCCCCCCAGTCTCAGTTTTGTTACTCTCTCCCCCTCAGTCTCAGTTTTGTTACTCTCCCCCCCCCCCAGTCTCAGTTTTGTTACTCCCCCCCCAGTCTCAGTTTTGTTACTCTTCCCCCCCCAGTCTCAGTTTTGTTACTCTCCCCCCCCCCAGTCTCAGTTTTGTTACTCTCCCCCCCCCCAGTCTCAGTTTTATTTCGTTCTCCCCAATCTCTGTATTGTTACTTTCTTTCTTCCCTGGCCTATGCTGTCTCCTCTCCCATAAAGTCATCGCCCCCAGTAATGACACATACCTGGCTCCAGTTCTCACAGTCCTATTTGAGTACCCGTCTTCCTCTGCTTCAGACACTGGATTTTTGCAACTGACCAAAATTCAAACCTTAACATCCGGCCCACAACCCGGAAACAACTTAAACCGTGATCGTGGATTGGAGAGATAGTGTCTGGCGTCATACATAGGCGGGGTTAAGCGGTTCAAGACTCTTTTTGGATTTTGCTATTGCGTAAATAACTATGTGGAACGCACAATGGAACGCAATGCACGGGCAAGAACAATTGCTGCTGGCACGTGGTCTAGCGCATGCGCGATGTGCCCTAGCAAGTAACTATAAAAGTAATCTCTCAGTTTTAATGAAATTCTAATTGAAAATAATGCAGTGTATTAAATACTTAAATATCATATCAAACTGTAAAAAACACTGTTTTATAAATAGTCTAAGTTACATGTTGGGACAGTGACAGAGTGTGATGGCAGAATATGGCCATAATCTAGGGAATGGTTGGAAAACAGGGATTTGAAAACGGGTTTGTCCTAAAATGTGGGATTTCCCCTAAAAGAGGGAGCTATGTATCACTGCTATTTTATTTATCTGTCCATGTAAACTAATAAGCTTTGCATTAAAAGCACTGACAGTTTTGGCTGACACATTCCTATTGTATAAATAAAATTTTCCTGTGCATTAAAAGTCTCCTCACATCCCAGCAAGTTGATCAGCAAAAAACAAAATAGCAGCATCCACACATTCCACAGCAGCACAACGGTTTATGCAGGTTGTATTATTGTTTTACTCTCTAAATCATATGTATTGTTCAAAAGAGCATTTTGGGGGTCCCGTTCTTCTCGCCCCAGGGTGTGACATGGGATATTCTTTCTGCATGTTTTGTACATCAGCACAGGTAATATATATAGGCTTGGTTTTTATTAATTACTGTAATTATATGCTATTTATGCATGTACTTTCCCTATACACCTTCATGTTACAGACGTACAAGACAGAACACGTATCAGAAGGACATTTTGTCTTCTCTCCATAATCCCCCATGATTGTCTGGAAAGTCTCTCTCATTATAAAGGAGAAATGTAAGAGGACGGGAACAAAGCAGCACTAAGTCATTTTAAACTGATAAAAGATGAGTAAACTAATTTACTAAATGTTTTAAGTATATAACTCAGCTCTTGGTTATTATCACGTGTAGGATCCTCCTATGGAGATATGGAGTGATGGGTGGTACCTGGATAGCAACTGGAGATGGGGAAACCATGGCCTGTGCCTAGGGCGAAGTATGCAATGAACCCGAGGATTAGGGTAGATGTACATCACTGTCTTCTAAGCTGGTCAGTACTATTGGTTTGTAAAGTGCCCCCCAATATTTAAACCTGCATCTGGGGGACACATATTCTCCCAATGATAGGAGAATAAAATAAATGATGTCTGGAAAGTCTTACAACTTCAGAACGTTATTGGCAGTTTTGAGTAAACTTATTTCTGTCCAGTCCTGGCTGTGACTCATTGGCCTCCAGTCCTCGAGGACTGTGCTGTACAAGCCAAGGCTATATGTGGCAGGCACCCTCCCATTGCAGCCCTGGTGAAGGCTTTTTGTCAGTGTCCGAGGACTCAAGTTGAAGATGTTTCAACACTAATATAATTCTAATAATTCTGGCAATTCCTATATAAAGTATACAGGGCCCATAAAATAACATTGTCCCAAGAGATGTTTTGGGGGGAAGCATCCTGATACAATAGAGCTGTTTATATGGGGGTAACATGTCCTGGCATTAGTTTTTCTCAGACCCTCTCAGACAATGATTAAACAAACACACCACCTCGGGGGGCTGCTCCAGTCAAACTGGGAGATTGGGAAATCAAATAATACAAATGTGAGCTGTTCGTTTCCTGCTGACTCGTGTCAATGGATCGCAGCAGTGTGAGGGCGCCATTAATGCACCACTAGTGGAGGATTAAGAAGATGTCTGGCATTGCCTTCTAAGTTACACAAATGTAATGAGTTTTATTGTAGAAAAAAGGCACTGCTGTCTGCTGTAAAGAAATAGGGTCCTTTTCTATTTTAATGCCGCATCCCATCAGAACACTGGACTCAGCACCACCTGGTGGTGTAAATAATTTACTGCAGGCAAAGAACTATTCCATCCTCCGATCTGGCTCATAAGGCGCGCCGAGAGAAAAGGCTTTGAGCTGTGAGAGGTGCTCCCAAGGCTCTGGGGGCGGAGTGCCATAGTGATGGCCTCGCTGTCGACTCAGCGCCATTCGAGTTGCGCCATGTGGGATTCAGTGTCGAAATAGACTAGATCCAGAAATAGTATTTATAATGAGTAAAAACAATTACTAAGATAAAAAAAAAAAAAACTTGTGTTATCTATTTGAGCAAATGCAAAAACTAAACACAAGGAGCAGAAATAAGAAAATACAGAGCGACAAACTAACAAACCACAAAGATCAAGGTTAACACAACTTGAATACAATAACGCAACAGAAATACATAACTAGAACAATACAGGGAACAGGGCAAACATAGCACAAACAGAAAACTCATTGTTCAGTTGTGTCCAACTATTCATAACCCTATTGACAGCAGCATGCCAGGCAGACGTCAGCCGCTGCCCCTCTGGCACAAAACACAATGAGAACGGCCACAAAATGCTGTTTGGCCTGTTACTGCATGTGTAGTTGTGTTGACCTTAGTTGGGCTGATATGTGGAAGCCTGCCTAGCTGCATTGAGCTCTATCATAACAAGGGGAGATGTTGTTGTTGTTGTTTAGTTGTGTCCGACTCTCTGTGACCCTATTCACCACAGCACGCCAGGCACATCTGTCAGCCACTGCCTCTCTGACCCCAATGAAACTCATGTATATTTCTTCAATGACTTCATCTGCTGTCCTCTGCTTTGTGTGCCTTCAATCTTTCCCAGCATCAGTGTGTTCTCATGATATGGACAAAGTATTTGAGCTTCAGCTTCATGATCAAACCTTCCAGTGAACAGTTTGGCTAAATTTCCTGTAGTACTGACTCATTGAATCTTCTTGTAGCCAAGGAACTCTAGTGCATGTTATATTCAGAGCTGCCAGTAGGTGTCCCCATAGTCCAGGTAAAGGAGCAGAGTGTGACACCTGAAATCATGTGATGCGCACTAACAGGACAGTGTCTGCTCCTAATAAACTGATTATACTGCACGATCCCTGGACTCACAGGGGAGAGAGACAGTGAGTGTGATAACATGGGTTGTTTGTACATCAATAAATGGAATTACAATCAGGCATGTTAAGTCCCTAAACCTAAGACTTCCTCAGGAGGTGTAACAGACAAAACATACATTATTTATAGTTAAACAACACACAATAAGGGACCACTCCCTGGAAATACAAAAACAAACGTATTGTATAATGTTTTTTTGTGGGCTTGCCCTCTCCCAGCCAAAACAAAGTTTGTAATGTTTAAAATCTGTTTTTTAAATAATTGAAACAAACTGTTGTGTTCCATGTCCAGTGTTGTCCCCGATGCAGGGGGTGCTCAGCCAGCCTAGTTTGGGGCACCACACAGCTTGAGAGGTGGGTAATATGCAGACATGCCATTTCAAGCTTAAATATTTTTAATGGCTGAACTATATATTTAACCAAAATCAGCAAGCCCTTATAGAAAAAAAAGAGCAACTATGAGAAAAAGGAAGGGGGAGACCTAACGGATGAGAGACAAGACCCAGGTGGGAGGAGGTAGATACAGTGAGGGGGGAAGCACAGAAGACATGCATGGAGACACACAGAGATTGGGTCCAGGGAGAGCCCAACATCAAAGGGTTAATATTCCCCTTTATACGTCAATGGGGAGAAAATATTGTGAATGTAAATTTCATATCTTTGATGGCATTCACAATATAATCTTAGAAAATGAAATAAATATAAGAAAGCCTCTAATGTCTATTATATTATAGTAGTATTTTCTGGGTGCAGCTGTGTTCAGAATTAAGCAATCACATTCCAAATCTTGTTAAATAGGAGTCAGCATAAACCTGCCATCATTTAAAGTGCCTCTGATTAACCCCAAATAAAGTTCAACTGCTCTAGTTCGTCTTTCCTGAAAATGCCTTAGTCGCATCCACAGCAAAAGCCATGGTCCACAGAGAGCTTCCAAAGCTTCAGAGGGATCTCACTGTTAAAAGGTATCAGTCAGGAGAAGGGTACAAAAGAATTTCCAAGGCATTAGATATACCATGGAACACAGTGAAGACAGTCATCATCAAGTGGAGAAAATATGGCTCAACAGTGACATTACCAAGAACTGGAGCTCCCTCCAAAATTGATGAAAAGACGAGAAGAAAACTGGTCTGGGAGGCTACCAAGAGGCCTACAGCAACATTTAAGGAGCTGCAGGAATATCTGGCAAGTACTGGCTGTGTGGTACATGTGACAACAATCTCCCGTATTCTTCATATGTCTGGGCTATGGGGTAGAGTGGCAAGACGAAAGCCTTTTATTACAAAGAAAAACATCCAAGCCAGGCTACATTTTGCAAAAACACATCTGAAGTCTCCCAAAAGCGTGTGGGAAAAGGTGTTATGGTCTGATGAAACCAAGGTTGAACTTTTTGGCCATAATTCCAAAAGATATGTTTGGCGCAAAAACAACACTGTACATCACCAAAAGAACACCATACCCACAGTGAAGCATGGTGGTGGCAGCATCATGCTTTGGGGCTGTTTTTCTTCAGCTGTAACTGGGGCCTTAGTTAAGATAGAGGGAATTATGAACAGTTCCAAATACCAGTCAATATTGGCACAAAACCTTCAGGCTTCTGCTAGAAAGCTGAACATGAAGAGGAACTTCATCTTTCAGCATGACAACGACCCAAAGCATACATCCAAATCAACAAAGAAATGGCTTCACCAGAAGAAGATTAAAGTTTTGAAATGGCCCAGCCAGAGCCCAGACCTGAATCCCATTGAAAATCTCTGGGGTGATCTGAAGAGGGCTGTGCACAGGAGATGCCCTCGCAATCTGACAGATTTGGAGTGTTTTTGCAAAGAAGAGTGGGCAAATCTTGCCAAGTCAAAATGTGCCATGCTGATAGACATACCCAAAAAGACTGAGTGCTGTAATAAAATCAAAAGGTACTTCAACAAAGTATTAGTTTAAGGGTGTGCATACTTATGCAACCATATTATTTTATTTTTATATTTTTTCTTCCCTCTACCTAAAAGATTTCAGTTTGTCTTTCAATTGAGTTGTACAGTTTATAGGTCACATTAAAGGTGGAAAAAGTTCTGAAATGATTTATCTTTGTCTCATTTTTTTACAGCACAGAAACCTGACATTTTAACAGGGGTGTGTAGACTTTTTATATCCACTGTATATATTCACACACACATCGGTACCTTGTTTCTCAATCTTAATCCGTTCCAGTATGCAGGTTGAGTACCAAACTCCCATAAGGAGTAATGTAAATTGGTTTTAGCAAACGTGACTAGTACCAAGGTAGTACAATGAGTACCAAGGTTTTTTGCTTATCCAGACAGGTTGAGTATTGAAAATGTTGAGAACCAAGTTACCATTATATATATATATATATATATAATATATATATATATATATATATATATATATATATATTAAGCTCAAAAGCAGGACCCTCCATTTTTTGCTATGTGTTAATATTGTCTTTGCATTGTACATAACCCCTATACAGCCTTATAGAATATGTTGGCGTGTTACAAATAAAAGATAATAATAATAGCGCTTTTATCAAAACCCGTAGAATTAGTCATAATACACAATCCGTTAGATTTACATAATATTTTATAAATGCTGCTACAAAAACATAATTATAAAATCTCATTTTAATTATACATGTGGCTGAAAACAATAGGGCAACAATAAGACTCACGAGCAAAACACTAAGAAGCAGAGTAAACAAAGAGCATTTTATTGGGCAAACAGGAAAGTTTTTGTGGTGTTTTCTGAGCCGCCCGTGGGGAGCTGCTCATTAGAGAGCCGATTAGTTACTGTGTAATAATTGTGCTTGTGAGCTCAGGTGTGCAGCGCCCTCGAGGCCCGGCTACAAGATACAATAAGATGTCTTTTCTTCCCTCCCCCACGGCAGAGTACAAAGGTCTCTCGTTAGCAGGCAGGGGGGCGCTGCTTCGTTAGCACTCCTCATTTTCAGGTGTCACTCCTCATTTGGAAATAAGAATAAAAATAAGAATATCAGAAAGTGATTATCGAGCCTGGAGGGAGCTGTGAAGAAGTGTGAGCGCCTGGAGAATGTCTGCTCGCTCCATAGGCAAATTAAGGCAGCTCATCTTAGTTAGGAGGATTTTCAATATCCCTGAGAGGAGGCGCCGGCCCGGTCCTCACTGCCACTCATATTCCACAGCTGGCATTTTATCAGCTCATGCAGCTTAGGGAAATTGCTGCCAGCGCACGCCAAATCTTATCCTACCCCCTCCGGGTCTCAGGAACACCTCAAGACGAGCGCAATCTGATTATCATTTGTCTTCTCTTCTGCATGGTGGTGTCTCTGGCATGGTCTGACCGGTCCCGTCAGGTCTGGGCCCTCCTCCTAGAGCAGTGTTAGGGACCACGTATCAGAATGTACCAGCTGGGTGTGATGGGTGAGAAGCGGGGGGGTGCATGTGTTGTATTTGGGGGGTAGTGGTATTAGCGTAACTCTCATGGTGCCACATATACTTACTATTGTGCAAATCAAGCTTTCCTATTCTCTGTATAATCTCGCAATAGAACGCCTTAAATTGCTCTATATATTCCCTCTCTATAACATGCTACACAAAGTCTCTCCTTATAAGGCCTCCCACTATTCTGTAACCCCCCTGCTGCTACAATCCCCTGGGCACAGTCATCCCAGGCAGTCCCAGTGCACAGACAGACGTGCCAATACCTGCACGAGATGAGCAGCACAACAGCTGGGAGCACAGGCACATCTCTTGGGACCCTCTGATACTGAAGAGGTTACACATACAATACTGACACACACAGTTTTGTCACACATAGCAATAAACATAGTACTGTCACACAAAGCGATACACACAGTACTGTCAAACAGCGATACACATAGTATTGTCACACATAGCAATAAATATAGTACTGTCACACAGTGATACACACAGTACTTCACACACAATACTGTCACATTGACACACAGCATTGTCATATTGACACACACTGATACAGTACTGTCGCACACAGAGATACACACAGTACTGTCACAAACAGCTATACACACAGTACTGTCACACACAGTACTGTCATATTGACACACCACGGGGAAAAAACAGTACTGTCATATTGACACACCACGGGGAAAAAACAGTACTGTCACATTGACACACACAGGGATACAAGTAGTACTGACACACAAAGCAATACACACAGTACTGTCACAAACAGCTATACACACACTACTATCACACACAGTACAGTCATATTAACACACCACAGGAAAAAAACAGTACTGTCACATTGACACACACAGGGATACACATAGTACTGACACACAAAGCAATACACACAGTACTGTCACATAAAGCGATACACACAGTACTGTCACATTGATACACACAGTACTGTCACACACACACACCGAGATACACACAGTACTGTCACACACACACCGAGATACACACAGTACTGTCACATTGATACACACAGTACTGTCACACACACACCGGGATACACACAGTACTGTCACATTGATACACACAGTACTGTCACACACACACACCGAGATACACACAGTACTGTCACACACACACCGAGATACACACAGTACTGTCACATTGATACACACCGTACTGTCACACACACACCGGGATACACACAGTACTGTCACATTGATACACACAGTACTGTCACACACACACCGAGATACACACAGTACTGTCACACACACACCGAGATACACACAGTACTGTCACATTGATACACACAGTACTGTCACACACACACCGAGATACACACAGTACTGTCACACACACACCGAGATACACACAGTACTGTCACATTGATACACACAGTACTGTCACACACACACCGAGATACACACAGTACTGTCACACACACACCGAGATACACACAGTACTGTCACATTGATACACACAGTACTGTCACACACACACCGAGATACACACAGTACTGTCACATTGATACACACAGTACTGTCACACACACACCGAGATACACACAGTACTGTCACATTGATACACACAGTACTGTCACACACACACCGAGATACACACAGTACTGTCACACACACACCGAGATACACACAGTACTGTCACATTGATACACACAGTACTGTCACACACACACCGAGATACACACAGTACTGTCACATTGATACACACAGTACTGTCACACACACACCGGGATACACACAGTACTGTCACATTGATACACACAGTACTGTCACACATAGCGTTACACACATTTCTTGACACAGACCTTTGACAAAGCTCTGATGAGCGAAACATGTCAATAAATATAGGGGAGATAGCTCTTATCTGCTTACCAGTATGCTTATAATGTAAATCCTTTAACGTAAGGATTAATCCTGAGACCAAGAAATATAACCAGTCTAAAAAACAATATGTTATGTTTATACCAGAAATACTGAAGAATGACTATTTAGTGCAGGAAAATTACTGGGGATTTTTTTCTTTTTTAAACCTCACTAGTGATGAGAACACTTGTAGTTGAATAACAGGGACTTTCTCACTATATATATATATATATATATATATATATATATATATATATATATATATATATACACGTTTTCTTTTTTTTGTTTTTTTTAAATATAGCGGCAATTACTCAGTATGAGTTTTAAAGGAAAAAATAAATTTATTGAAATTTATGTTTAGCACCCTTGTTCAAGAGTGCATCAAAAATTACTTTTTTCTTTTCTTTTTCAATAATATTCTAAATGAATTACTGTCACCCTGACACACACACACTGCACACTGAAACACACAGTGATACAGACATTATTGTCACTTTAATACACATATACACTGCTTTCAAACTGCATACCGTGCGTCCACTGCCAAATACACTGCACACGACTTTACCACTACCACACACACATTGACGCACACTGCACACGACTCTCACACACACACGCACATGGCTATTGCTAACACCCACTTCTTTTACTTTTTGCACCTCCGGACACACACAGCCCACAAACCAGGCAGCTGCATGGGGCCCTTCAATCACCAGGGCGCCAGTCTGTCTTGTCACAATTCAGTTGTTTAATGCAATGCTACAAAATTGTGACTACTCAATACAGCCAATCAGAGGGACTCCTGGGGATTTAACGCCCCTGATTTATGCTCCAATTTAGAATTTTAATTATTTGGCCTTTTTAATTTTCTTATGATCACTTTTGTGTTTGAAGGTCACACAAACATTGCGCACATTTCACCTTTTGTGTATTATCGTGTTGCCTTGTTAACCCTTTCCTCGCTGCCCTCATAGCTCCCCTGAATCCAGAGGCATTTTACTTTCCATTAACATCGCCCATGTACACCAAGCACGCGATGACTGTCCTAATTAACATGTGTGATGATCTAATATCAAATTAACATTGCAACCTCTTCGGTGATAGCTCTGCCCGTCTTTAAACTCACCTAGGGGGGTATCACCTAATTAATTCATTAATGGCATCCCATTATCCCTTTCTCATCACACCGCTCCTGCCAGAGACTTGTGAACTGATGAAAGAGAAGGACATGTCTACTAAATGCAAGTCTGGGGGTTTCATGAAAAATAGGGTAATAAGAGCAGGTTTAGGCTGATCATTATCTCAGAAGGAGAAAGGACCCTAACTGTTTGTAGGAGACATAAAACAGCGACAGTACAGGAGAGAAGGATAATATAGAGAATGAGAAGAAGTAGAGGTCATGCCCTGAAGATGGAGGAAACAATGCACAATGCAGGTCATTAAAAATATGTCAAGGAGCGAAGAGAAGGTGGGAGAGAGGTGGGTGTGATCTGGGTGGGATTGAAGAGAGTGGGTCTGTGTGGAAGTAAAGTGGGTGTAATCTGTGGCAGGGAAGAAGTGGGTACTATTAGAGGGCGGGTGTGTGACCCTGGGGTGTGAGGTGAGGTTCTATAGTTTTTTTCTTTTTTAGATCACAAGAGCGCAAGGTGCATTATGGGTAATAACCAGGATCTTGGTGTTTAGATCATATTAAAGGAATGCTGTATGTGCTCTGCAGAAAAGACCTACCTATCACCCCAAGGTCAGATCTCTCTGTGCCCCTCCCTGAATTAGACCTATCTAACATGGTCACCCCTTAAAGAGGATCAAACTATCACCCCAAGATCAGATCTGTCTATGCCCCCAGATTAGACCTACCTATCACCCCACAAGCAGATATGACTGTGCCCCCCTCCCCCGATTAGACCTAACTAACACGGTCACCCGTCAGAGAGGACCTAGCTATCACCCCAAGATCAGATCTGTCTATGCTCCCCGATTAGATCTATCTATCACACCTCAATCAGATCTGACTATGCCCCCCCCCCCCCCTCCCCGATTAGACCTATCTAACACGGTCACCCGTCAGAGAGGACCTAGCTATCACCCCAAGATCAGATCTGTCTATGCTCCCCGATTAGATCTATCTATCACACCTCAATCAGATCTGACTATGCCCCCCCCCCCCCTCCCCGATTAGACCTATCTAACACGGTCACCCGTCAGAGAGGACCTAGCTATCACCCCAAGATCAGATCTGTCTATGCGCCCCGATTAGACCTATCACACCTCAATCAGATCTGACTATGCCCCCCTCCCCCTCAGAAAAGACCTACCTATCACCCCAAGGTCATATCTGTCTGTGCCCACATACCTATTTATCACCTCTCAGATGGAATCTACCTATTACCCCAAGATCAGATCTGACCATGCCCCCCAATTAGACCTATCTTTCACCCCAAGATCAGATCTCTCTGTGCCCCTCCAGATAAGACCTATCTATCTCCCTTCAGATAAGACCTATGTATCACCCCTTTGCTCACATCCCTCTGTGCTACCCATGGTCCCTGTATGTACCTGCATGTGCATGACCCCTTTATGTGTGAATGAGACATTGCATGCAATGGAAGCCTCTCCCTCTACATTAGAATGTGGAAATTAAAACTTCCAGTGCTTTCATTAGAGCTAATGAATCCTCATTTTGTTACAAAGATGCACCCTCCTGAGAAATTAATAGCAGAATCAGCTGAGGAAAGAAAATGGAGGCATGCAGTAAAGAATAATTGCATATAATAGAACGCCCTTGTCTTTTTGCCTTTCTAAAAAAATTAACTGTAATCATTCAAAAAAGCATAGAGAAAATGTCTTACATTTGGGTATATACAGCTTCTACATGTGCTCTTGTTCTGATACCTGTGCCTCCTACATATCTTTCCCTGAACGGTTTTGTCCATTTTAGTAAAGTCCGTCTTCAAGAAAAGCCTCTAAATAAGCATTTTCAAGGTAGTGCCATTTTAACCCTTGCACTGCAGAGGCCCCTCCATCTTCCTTTGTGGTGGATGCTCAGAGGTGTAAAGAATAAGAGGCTTATATAAAGACCCCAGCATCTAATCAGTGGTATTGAGGCTGTAATAGGCTGCTCGCCGTGCGCGCCTTTCACAGGAGAAGGGGAAAATTGAGAGAGACCGGAGCCATCTGGGAATAAGTGAAACGGCTCTGAATTGGAGATTTGGGGGTTGGAAAGGGATCCTGCAGCTTGGAAATTGAACTCGCTATTTGTGCAGCGCCGCTTGCATTGTCCCACAGGCTTTACAACTTGTGAGAGATAGAACGGTAAAAATATATATATATATGTCTGAAATAGGG
The DNA here is from genome assembly GCA_027410445.1 of Discoglossus pictus. Classification (NCBI taxonomy): domain Eukaryota; kingdom Metazoa; phylum Chordata; class Amphibia; order Anura; family Alytidae; genus Discoglossus; species Discoglossus pictus. The sequence continues at coordinate 226,302,795 of CM050168.1, read as the reverse complement.
GACAAATAGAAAGAGAGCGGGGAGAGAAAGGCAAGTGAGAACAGCAGGGCAACTGGTACTGTACAGCTCAAATAAAGTGCTGCTCTGCTGGTGTGTACAGCACTGTGAAGGTGGCAATATAAAGAATCTGCACTGGCAGAGGGCAATGTACAGGATCTGCACTGGCAAGCAGCAATATACAGGATTTACTTGTGTACACAGCACTGTGCAGGAGGCATTATACAGTATGTGCTAGGGTACAAAAAACTGTGCAAGCAGCAATATATAGGATCCGGACTGGCATGCAGCAATATGGATGCACTGGTGTATGTCACTGTGCTGGTTGCAACATACAGGATCAGCCAGTGTGCATGGCACTGCATAAGCTGCAATATACAGGATTAGCTGGTGTGTTTAGCACTGCATAAGCTGCAATATACAGGATTAGCTGGTGTGCATGGCACTTTATAAGCAGCAATATGCAGGATCAGCCAGTGTGCATGGCACTGCATAAGCAGCAATATACAGGATCTGCCAGTGTGAATAGCACTGCATAAGCTGCAATATGCAGGATCGGGCGGTGTGCATGGCACTGTATAAGCAGCAATACACAGGATCTGCCAGTGTGAATAGCACTGCATAAGCTGCAATATGCAGGATCAGCCAGTGTGAATGGCACTGCATAAGCAGCAATATGCAGGATCAGCCAGTGTGAATGGCACTGCATAAGCAGCAATATACAGGATCTGCCAGTGTGAATAGCACTGCATAAGCTGCAATATGCAGGATCAGGTGGTGTGCATGGCACTGCATAAGCAGCAATATACAAAATCAGCCAGTGTGAATGGCACTGCATAAGCAGCAATATACAAAATCAGCCAGTGTGAATGGCACTGCATAAGCAGCAATATAGGGTGGGGGGATTAGCTGGTGTGCATGGCACTTTATAAGATGCAATATACAGGTTCAGCCAGTGTGAATGGCACTGCATAAGCAGCAATATACAGGATCAGCCAGTGTGAATGGCACTGCATAAGCACAATATACAGGATCAGCCGGTGTGCATGGCACTGCATAAGCTGCAATATGACGGATCAGACGGTGTGCATGGCACTGCATAAGCAACAATATACAGGATCAGCAAGTGTGAATGGCACTGCATAAGCTGCAATATGACGGATCAGACGGTGTGCATGGCACTGCATAAGCAACAATATACAGGATCAGCAAGTGTGAATGGCACTGCATAAGCTGCAATATGACGGATCAGACGGTGTGCATGGCACTGCATAAGCTGCAATATACAGGATCAGACAGTGTGAATGGCACAGCATAAACTGCAATATGCAGGATCAGCCAGTGTGAATGGCACTGCATAAGCACAATATATAGGATTAGCTGGTGTGCATGGCACTGCATAAGCAACAATATACAGGATCAGCAAGTGTGAATGGCACTACATAAGCTGCAATATGACGGATCAGACGGTGTGCATGGCACTGCATAAGCTGCAATATACAGGATCAGACAGTGTGAATGGCACTGTATAAGCTGCAATATACAGTATCAGACAGTGTAAATGTCACTGCATAAGCTGCAATATACAGGATCAGCCAGTGTGAATGGCAATGCATAAGCTGCAATATACAGGATCAGAGACAGTGTGAATGGCACTGCATAAGCTGCAATATGCAGGATCAGCAGGTGTGCATGCCACTGCATAAGCTGCAATATACAGGATCGGCCAGTGTGAATGGCACTGCATAAGCTGCAATATACAGGATCGGCCAGTGTGAATGGCACTGCATAAGCTGCAATATACAGGATCAGAGACAGTGTGAATGGCACTGCATAAGCTGCAATATGCAGGATCAGCAGGTGTGCATGCCACTGCATAAGCTGCAATATACAGGATCGGCCAGTGTGAATGGCACTGCATAAGCTGCAATATACAGGATCGGACGGTGTGCATGGCACTGCATAAGCTACAATATACAGGATCGGCCGGTGTGCATGGCACTGCATAAGCAGCAATATACAGGATCAGCCGGTGTGCATGGCACTGCATAAGCAGCAATATGCAGGATCAGCCAGTGTAAATGGCACAGCATAAACTGCAATATGCAGGATCAGCCAGTGTAAATGGCACTTAATAAGCTGCATATAGAGACCTGCACTGCATAAACTGCATGCCACTGCATACGCTGCAATATATAGGATCAGCCGGTGCATGGCACTGCATAAACAGCAATAAACAGGATCAGCCGGTGTATATGGTAGGCAGCAACCTAGAGGCATCACTTGTGTAGACAGCTAGATATAGACACTTATTATTATAACACATAGTGATAAGAACACATGATGGTGAAATTTCACTGCTATCATTCAGGTTGAGTTTCCAAACAAAGGGATATAAATGTGAAGCAAACCCCCAGCATTAACCGTGGACCAATATAGTCCCACATTTATAGTTCTGTCTTTTAAATTATTAGATAATAGATACTATTTTCAGAAAGTAACAAACAATTCCACACTCTAAGTCAGTGGTGGCGAACCTATGGCACGCGTGCCACAGGTGGCACGCCGTGCCCCTTCTGTGGGCACGCGGCCATAGGTCACCGGCAGCATGCTGGGCCTGCTCATCGTGCGCGAGAACGGCGCCTGAGCACTCTCCCGTCACTGAAAAAAGGAGGGCTGTGCTAGCGTGCGCGCGCGGCACAGGCGAACAGACGTTGACAGTGTCCGCGTGCTGCCGCTGTGCACGCGCTCTCCTCGAGATCCGCAACGCGCGCGCGGCAGGGAGACAAAGTAGAAGGGGAGAGACAAGGGTGGGGGGAGAGGCAAGGGGAAGGTAAGAGATATGGGGCAGGGGAGAGACAAGCGGTAGGGGAGACAAGGGAGAGGGGGAGAGAGAAGAGGGTTGAGACAAGGGGGAGGGAGAAGGGGAGAGACAAGAGTGGAGGGAGAGACAATGGTGTAGGGAGCCAATGGGGAGTTGGACAGATAAGGGAGAAGGGGAGAGACAATGGAGAAGGGGGAGACAAGGGAAAGTGGAGAGACAAGAGGGGAAAGAGAAGGGTGGGGGAGACAAGGGAGAAGGGGAGAGAGAAGGGGGAAGACAGTGGAGAATGGGAAAGAGAAGTGTGGGGGAGAGATAGAAGGGTGTGGGAGACAAGGGAGAATGGGAGAGACAAGGTTGGGTGAAACAAGGGGGTAGAGAGAGCAGGGTGGGAGAGACCAGGGGGAGAGACAAGGGTAATGGGAGACACAAGGGGAAGGGGAGAGACAAGGGGGGAGACAATGGGGAGGGGAGAGACAAGGGGGAGAGCAAGTGAATGGTGGGAGAGACAATAGTGAAGTACAAAGAGAGACAAGGGTGGGGGTAGAGACAAGAGTGAGGGAGATACAAGGGTGGGGGAGAGATAAGCGGAGAGAGAGGGAGAAAAGAGGGAGGGAGGGAGGAAGAAAGGAGAGCAGAGAGAAGGGAGGATGGAGAGAAAGAAAATAGGGAGAGGCAGAAGGGAAAGGGAGAAGTAAGAGAGTGAGATGGTAGAGAAGGTAGAGGCACATGAGAGGAAGGGAGAGGAGAGAGAAAGGAAGAGGGGGATGCAAAAGGGAGAGGTAGAGAAGGGAGAGTGAGAGAAGGGAGGAGTGAGAGAGAGGGGAGAGGCAAAAGGGAGAGGTAGAGAATGGAAAGAAAGGAGGAGGGAGAGACACAGGGAAGGAAAGAGACAAGGGGGGGGTAGAGGCAAGGGAGAAAACAGAGACAATTGTGAGCGGTACAAGAGAGGAGAAATAAGGGTGGGAGAGAGAGAAGGATGGAGGGAAGAGACAAGGGAGAAGGGGAGATACAGGGGTGGTGGGAGACAAGGAGGAAGGGGAGAGACAAGGGGAGGGGAGAGAGAAGGGTGTATGATCCAAGGGGGGAGAGACAAGGGAGAAAGGAAGAGACAAGGCTGGAGGGAGAGACAAGGGGGAGGGGAGAGACAAGAGGCGAGAGAGGAGGGTGGGGGGAGAGGGAAAAATGGGGGAAGAGACAAGGGGGAAGGGGAGATACAAGGGTGGGGGAGAGACAAGGGGGAAGGGGAGACATAAGGGGCAGGGGAGAGACAAGGGAGAATGGGAGAGAGACAAGGGTGTAAAAGACAAGGGGGAGTGAGAAAGTGAGAGACAAGAGTGGAGGGAGAGACAATGATGTGGGGAGACAAGAGGGAGTGGTAGTCAAGAGAGAAGGGGGCGACAAGGGGAAGCGGGCATATGCATTAAGGGAGCAATGTATAAAATTGCTATTTTTGGATTGAAAGAGTGAGGTGCATTGTATTCTCATTTGCATGGCCCTGCCTTTTAGACATGTGAATGGGCTTATTAATGTAATATTAATTTCCTCTCTCTATAAATGTATATATATATACATACAGTGGGGGGGGGGGGGGAAGTATTTGATCCCCTTCGGATTTTTTTTGTCCATGACAAAGAAATGATCAGTCTATACATTTATCAAAAATGACAGGAATACAATTGTAAGGCTGGCAATGCTGTTTGCCACATAATGTGAGGCTTTTGCTCCTCTGAGCACCATTTGCGTGGCGCGCACTAACTGCCATTTGTTTTATTTTCAACGTTCTGCGTTCCTGTCGTTCGTCTAAGACTAGAATTTGTTTTTTCAATAAAAAAGTTTGTATCATTGAACTCTCTGTTGTTATGTTCTTCTTTTAAAACAAGAGATGTTAATGAGTTCGGACAACTGTACGAGTTGTTTTTTCTAAACTTAAACCTCAGTATTCAGGTTTAATTGCCGTGTAGGCACTTAGAGGGAAAAAAAGTTGGCATGTATTGCGGTTTGGGCACTCGGGCTCAAAAAGGTTCGCCATCACTGCTCTAAGTAATTGAGTATTACAATGCAATAATTTGTTTACTGTTTCCACCTATTGCTTTGTTTGCTTTCCTGACTTGTCACCTGGAAGGGAAACCAATTGTAAACTGCTCTGTTTTGATCCATTTATACCTATAAAATTAAATAATGAGATATTTAATCTGCATCCTTATCACATGACTAGTTGGGTAGGGGGAATATTATTACTATTATCCTTTATTTGTAACGTGCCAACATACTTAGAAGTGCTATACAGGGGTTAAGTAGAAGGCAAAAACTATTTTAACACATTGCAAAAGAAAGGAGGGCCCTGTATTTGAGCTTAAAATCAAATGTACATAGTGAATAAAAGAATGTCTGTATCCAGAAAAGCATTAATGCATATATATATATTACATGTAAGTTGCAAGGAAAGGCTGCATTTATTTTTAAATTATTTATTATTATTATTACTTTTTGGAGGAAACTTGCTTTTTTAACTACATTTTAATTAGTGCCCGTTTACGGTAATTACTCATGTAGCATATTTTCCATGTTTTAATTATGAATAAGCAAAATAAAATATAATAAATGTATTAAAAAAATAATAATACATCTCGGATACACTTTAAGTGCACATAGACAACTTAACTATAATATAAAAAAAAATAATTGAGAAAGGTTTGTAGAAAAAATGTTTATGACAATTCATACCATATAACCGTAATATGTTTTGTCTTGTTTCTATGTTGGCTGTTTCGTTTTATTTGTTCGTTTTTTTTCTTCAAAGTTTACCCTGCGATGGTATAATTCTCTTTTCTCACAATAAAAATTATAAAAAAAAAATAATAATAATAATAATACAGAAACTGGTTAAAATAGGCGGTGGATGAAGAGACCTGGTTGTGGTGAAATCTCATAGAGGCAGCCCTTGTGTGGTGCACACACACTTGGTACAGGTGGTGAGTTGATGGGCAGAGCTCTGGGAATACATACTAAGTTCTTTTATTCTATTTCCTGATCTTCCCCTGGGACCTAAACACCAGACGGATCCAGACCTAAAACAGCCAAGGACTCAAATCTAAAATAAACACAGAGCTCAGCTGGATATGATGGAGAGGTGAGGATGGGTTGTGGTCTGAGGGTTAACACGACAGACAGAGGGACGGTCACTTACCAAGGGCCTCATTCAATTGTGATTTAGCCAATTGAATAAGGCTCTAAATAAGCACATAGCATATATTTTTTAAAGAAGTTTTTAGTTAGTGAAAACCTTGCTTTTGGATAGATGCTTACTAACTAAAAACTTATTTAAAAAATATATGTTATGTGCTTATTTAGAGCCCTATTCAATTGGCCAAATTGCAATTGAATGAGAGCCCAAGTGTTTTGTAGGTCATTTCTATGAATCGGGGGTAGTCAATTATTTAAATAATCACCAGAATCTGAATATATTTATACAAAAGTCTAGGTTTGGAGTCCATATTTTTTATGAATACACATAGAAATATGTTATTATAATGGTGTTCAGATGAGTACAGACAGGTATTTTGAATATGGAAGGGAGTCATACATAAAAATAGGGAAGAAGAGATTTAGGAAAACAACAACATGCAACTGATTGCTCATTAAAGCTAATTTTAAGTTTCATGTGGAATGTATGAAAAATATAATAGTGCAATGGGGCTTCAGAAGAAGGCACCGGAGATCCAGATTTGGACCAAGGTCTGCCTATAGACTACCTATAGATTGCACCTGCTATAAATACAATAAATGGTGACTTTCGAATGTCAGAGGGGTGTGTGGCTCAGTGCTGTACAATAAGGGGGTAGTGTGTATGAAGGGAGGGGGCTCCATAGTGTACACAGCACAAAGAAGCAAGTACGAGGGACTCAGAACCGCTGGGGCCTAATTTGATTCATAAACTCATCTGTCTGTTTACATAGCAGCCAATGATACATCTCTAAGATACACTTAGGCTTTCAGAGTCAGCACACACACAGCCCCCAACAAGGCTCGCAGGTGGGGAGGGGGCGCCTCAGGCCGTCTGACCCTCCCCTTCTCCCCCCATTGCATGCAGTCACTCTTATAAATAAGGCATGTGCCAGGGTACTGAGCCAGAGAGGAGAGCACCACATTGCGTGCCAATCCGTCTGACTGCCCTCGCCTCTCCTGGCAGCTCCTAATCTGAGATGACATGTTACAGTAAAAGTACTTTAGAAAATCAATATTAAATTCACAGCCTCTGACATCCCGGGACATGAGAGATAAAAGGGGAAATAAGGCATGAGGTAAACAGAGGAACGAGAGCTGCCGGGGGCAGAGGGTTAGAGAGAGAGAGAAAAGGAGAGGAAGAGAGAGGGCCATGGGAGGGTGTGGAGGGGCCGGGGGGAAACACGTACAGCGATAGGCATGTTTTTATACCAAGGTCCCGACATCAATGAAAACATTAGGAAGACGGCACGCAAAGTCTTACACACAACAAACAGCAAGGATAAATAAATCAATAGAGAGAGGGAACGAGGGAGGGGAGCTGTGTGTGTGTGTGTGTGCGTGTGACTGTGTGTAATGTGTAACTTCATTCTCTTCAACCAATGACCGGAAAAGGTGAGAGCGGATCACAGATTCCACTGAGCGTTTTTAGTAGAAGAGAAATATTGACATTGTTTGTGCACAAACACACTGATATATTATATTATGCACATTGTGATACCTTTTACTGACTAACTGAAGCTTTCTCAGCAAATGTAGAGACTTAAAAGACTCCGACTCCACATGGGCCAGTAAAGAAACAAGAGATAGTATTACACATACATCACATGTCAAACTACACCTCATAATACATGTAGATGAGTGGATAGATACATACATACATACATACAGTACATAGATGGATAGTTAGATACAGTGGATATAAAAAGTCTACACACCCCTGTTAAAATGTCAGGTTTCTGTGCTGTAAAAAAATGAGACAAAGATAAATCATTTCAGAACTGTTTCCACCTTTAATGTGACCTATAAACTGTACAACTCAATTGAAAAATAAACTGAAATCTTTTAGGTAGAGGGAAGAAAAAATATAAAGATAAAATAATATGGTTGCATAAGTATGCACACCCATAAACTAATATTTTGTTGAAGCACCTTTTGATTTTATTACAGCACTCTTTTTGGGTATGAGTCTATCAGCATGGTACATTTTGACTTGGCAAGATTTGCCCACTCTTCTTTGCAAAAACACTCCAAATCTGTCAGATTGCGAGGGCATCTCCTGTGCACAGCCCTCTTCAGATCACCCCAGAGATTTTCAATCGGATTCAGGTCTGGGCTCTGGCTGGGCCATTCCAAAACTTTAATCTTCTTCTGGTGAAGCCATTCCTTTGTTGATTCGGATGTATGCTTTGGGTCGTTGTCATGCGGAAAGATGAACTTCCTCTTCATGTTCAGCTTTCTAGCAGAAGCCTGAAGGTTTTGTGCCAATATTGACTGGTATTTGGAACTGTTCATAATTCCCTCTATCTTAACTAAGGCCCCAGTTCCAGCTGAAGAAAAACAGCCCCAAAGCATGATGCTGCCACCACCATGCTTCACTGTGGGTATGGTGTTTTTGGGGATGTGCAGTGTTGTTTTTGCGCGAAACATATCTTTTGGAATTATGGCCAAAAAGTTCAACCTTGGTTTCATCCGACTATAACACCATTTCCCACATGCTTTTGGGAGACTTCAGATGTATTTTTGCAAAATGTAGCCTGACTTGGATGTTTTTCTTTGTAAGAAAAGGCTTTCGTCTTGCCACTCTACCCCATAGCCCAAACACATGAAAAATACGGGAGATTGTTGTCATATGTACCACACAGCCAGTACTTGCCAGATATTCCTGCAGCTCCTTTAATGTTACTGTAGGCCTCTTGGAAGCCTCCCAGGCCAGTTTTCTTCTTGTCTTTTTATCAATTTTGGAGGGTGCTCCAGTTCTTGGTAATGTCACTGTTGTGCCATATTTTCTCCACTTGATGATGACTGTCTTCACTGTGTTCCATGGTATATCTAATGCTTTGGAAATTCTTTTGTACCCTTCTCCTGACTGATACCTTTTAACAATGAGATCCCTCTGATGCTTTGGAAGCTCTCTGTGGACCATGACTTTTGCTGTGGGATGCGACTAAGAAAAATTCAGGAAAGACCAACTAGAGCAGCTGAACTTTATTTAAGGGTTAATCAGAGGCACTTTAAATTCCTATTTAACACGATTTGGAATGTGATTGCTTAATTCTGAACACAGCTACATCCCCAGTTATAACAGGGTGTGCAGACTTATGCAACCACATTATTTTTTTATTTTTTTTCCCTCCACCTAAAAGATTTCAGTTTGTTTTTCAATTGAGTTGTACAGTTTATAGGTCACATTAAAGGTGGAAAAAGTTCTGAAATGATTTATTTTTGTCTAATTTTTTTACAGCACAGAAACCTGAGTGTGTAGACTTTTTATATCTACTGTAGATACTCTTACTCTCCCTCAGACATTCATCTAGCAATAACACACACTCACATACTTACCTCTCATACACTAACACATGTGAGAGGTAAGTTAAATTGCAGTGGAGGTAATAAAAGTTGCACATAGTACTGTATTGACCCGAATATAAGCCGCACTTTTTTCCGATTTCCGAGCTTGAAAATTATGGGTGCGACCGTAAAAAAAAAAAAATCCTTTTTTGCGGGCTTGAGACTGTTGCGCAATTAGTGTAATTCTAATGTCATTCATCCCTTTCCCCGTATTTTACAATGCAGTACTGATTTTTCATTAGCATTTACAGTGCTACATTTAACCCACTTGCGGGTCCTATTTGGAACCCATAGGATTTTCTTTTACATTTGACGTTTACGGAATTGTAGCAATTGTATAGAGATTTGCGGTTTTAGCGATTGTAACGTTCTGCAAGCTATGATTTCCGGCCCGTAACCCGCAAAAAAGCTACCATAGGTAAGTTGCGGCTTATATTCGTATATTAGCTTTTTATTTTTCCCCTTGCATTTCACAGGTGTGGCCTATATTCGGGCCAATCCGATACATATTTTATTGTATTTATATAAACCGCAAGCAATAACCACAGTAAGGCAAATTCACAATTTTGAAAATAAAAAGGAAGAGGCGCCCTCCCTAGTGCAGATAAACTTATGGCATCAAACAGTTAGGGTATGTTGAGATATAAACAAACTCCAAATAATATAAGGATCTTTTGAAACCTGAATATGCCTGGGATCCATTAAAATCCGCTTAGTATCTGCGGATTGGACTTTACTACACTGAATCACCCTCTGGAGCTGAACAAGCTGTGTATCCATTGAGGAGAAAGGTGCAAATTAATCACAACATACCCTAACTGTTTGATGCCATAAGTTTATCTGCACTAGGGTGGGCGCCTCTTTCCTTTTTATTTCACTATTTCTAGACGCTTTGTGAACAGCGTACATCCAAGAGGCAGCGGAACCCTACAGGCGGAAGGGACATTGAGACGATTAAGACATTTTTGTTGAGACTGATGTTCTTTGGACTTCTATTGCCCTTTGAGGTACTTTTAGAGTTCTTTTTTTACTCGCGCTACCAAAGTATAGGACAGTTTGTCTTATCTGTCCTGTACTATACTTTTTTGCTGGTTATGTTTGAACTTCACAATTTGGTTTCATATTTTTCTGACTCCAAAATAGGTAACGAGGTAACAGGATTATAAACTTAGGCAACGTCTACCTTTTCATGAATTACCCTTATATGCAGAGTACATCATGAGTAAGTCCGGGCTGGAAGAATCCAAAACCAGAATTAATATTGCTGGGAAAAATATCAACAACCTCAGATACGCTGATAATACTACTCTGATGGCTGAAAGTGAGGAGGAACTAAATGACCTATTGATGAGGGTAAAAGAAGAGAGTACAGAAGCTGGCCTGCTGCTCAACATTAAAAAGTCGAAGATGATGGCAAACTGCAATCTCAGTTTCTGGAAAATAGATGGGGAAGAAGTGAAAGCAGTGTTACATTTTATTTTTATGGGTTTCAAGATCTCTTTAGATGATGACTGTAGCCATGAAATGAAAAAGATGATTGCTTCTGGGGAGGAAAGCTATGGGAAGTCTGGACAAGCTATTAAAACAAATATTACATTATCAACAAAGGCCCGCATAGTTAGAAATATGGTATTTCCAGTAGTAACATACGGATGTAAGAGATGGTCAATAGGGAAGGCGGAGCGCCGTACAATTGACACCTTTGAAGGATTCAGTACGCTAAACTACAGGAAACCCTACAGGAAAGTTTGATCATGAGGCTGAAGCTCAAATATTTTATGAGAAGACAGGATTCCGTAGAGAAGACTCTGATGCTGGGAAAGATTGAAGGCACATGAACAAGGGGCGGCAGAGGAGGAGATGAATAGATGAGGTCTTTGAAGCAATGAACATGAGCTCGATGGAGATCAGAGGGTCAGTGACTCATAGATGTGCCTGGCATGTTGCTGTCCATAGGGTCACGGAAAGTTGACACAACTGAATGACTAATAAGCCAGTTGTTAATGTTCTTTAAAATGAAACCAACTACCTTTTGGGCTGACAGTGTCTCATTAAACATTTTTGAAATTCACATGAAATGCCTCTCTGAGGTGTCACTGACATACAAGAATGACTCATAGAGCTATATTGACTGACAGGCAAGAGCCTTTAAGGGGAGGGTATATATTCATAATAGTTTATTCTGCTCTAGACCAAAATATCAAAAACAAAAGAATCATACTTTGAAACATTGTCATGTACCCTCTTTCAGATTTAGCAATGAAAAGCGTAAAGGGAGTGAACAGCTTGTGCACTTAACACATACTCAAAATTATTACTGGAACTAGCAAATTGCCCGTCAAAAAATGACGGCAATAAAATTGTAAGGCAGGTAATGCTGTTTGCCACACAAAGTAAGTCTCTTGGTCGTTTGAGTACCTTCGGCGCTCATTGCAAGCCTCTTGGTTGGTGTATTTTTGGTTATCAGAGCCCCTTGGCCTCTCCCCTGGTGTACTTTTGCTCCTCTGAGCACCCTTGGCGCTCATTGTGAGCTGCGCACTGAAACGTTTGTTTAGGTGTGTAATTTTGCATTTTGGATTGGTAATGTTATTATTTGCAAGTTAGTGTTGTAAAATGGCGGCGATTGTCTATGTGTTAGGCGATTGTGGAGCATTTAGCGTCCTCCCTAATGGTGTATTTTATACCCTGTATGGTCTTGTGTAGAAGTCTTATGTGTGTGGCAGGTTTTTGTGTGTTTATTGGTCGCCTTGTTTTGTTTTTTTTCTGCCAAAATTTTTTTGTCGCTTAGGCGATTTTCGGGTGTGGAAACTCTGCAAATTGTGGCTCAATTGTCGTGCAACCTGACTCCCAGACGTTGTGGCTATCCCCCTATGCTGTTCGTATTTTTTGAACCTCGTATTTGTATTTTTTTCTAAGTGCCGCAAGTCGTATTTTTTTGTGTAAGTCTTGCTTTCCTTGTTGCAAGTCTTACAGGCCGTAATTTTTTAATGCAGATTTTTTTCAAACTGGGTGTCGCATTCTGACTTGTGTAATTGAGTTTTGAGTTGATGTGTAGTTCTGCGGGTCGTAGGGATGAACACCTATGGCACTCATCTCCACCAGCATAGCAGTGAGCGCCTTCAGCGCTCCCTGTCTGACGCGTAGGGATGAGCACCTACGGCGCTCATCTCCACCAGCACAAGAAGCGACTTTGGTGCTCCATGCCAGCAATCGCTTTGTGAGTGCCGCATTTGCGAGCCCGCAAGCGTTAGCAACAACCCGTATTGCTCACAACTATATATGTGATGTTGGGAATTCCTCTGATGCCTTCAGCATCCACTATCCTAAATATCTATTAAAGGTATTTGGGACTCAATCATTTTTAGATGCTGCAGTGTATATATATATATATATATATATATATATATATATATATATATTATATGCATTAAACATACTGGTGTAAGGGTGTGGAGGCTTATACTTTGAATGGCTTAGAGAAGGATTGATATAATTTCCCTCACATTAATCTGGTAAATATGGGGTAAGATCTATGATGGGGTATTTTAGTATCAGAAACATAGAGTTGATATCATATAAGAACCAAAAGGCCCATCTGATCTGCCCATCATATCTACCTAAGAAGCTGAGATAAACTGGGCCGACCTTCTTGAATTTCTTTACTGTGTCAACCCCTATCACTTCTGCTAGTTAGCTGCTCCACTTATATAGTTCCCAATGTGTTGTGACAAGCTATCAGTCTCCACTGGGCTAGTGCCCTGGTTTCTGGCACTTTTGATGGAGGAATACAATTACAGGAGTCTTTAATGCTTTTTCAAAGTTTTATATAGAATATATTTGCCATTGTTACAATATTTACACTAAAACAAAGGAGAGAAAATAACAGACCTGACTCTTATCAGAGCACAAACTACACTGTTATATAGATCCTTTAGTAACAAGGCTTCCACCAAGCTAGACCTGGAAGGAGCAAAAAACATTAACAGACCAATAGTTAACTCATAATCACTGTCCAGCTTTTCATTCTGCTACAGGTTGCTTCTCAGATCCCCACTGCTCTATGTCTGTCTGTCTTTTCCAGACTACATTAAACACCTTTCTGTAATTTTCTTCAGCACAGACTGACTCTCCACTTACTTAATCTGCCCCTCCCAAACTAAGCCTGCAGTCTTTAAAGATTATCCACAGCTGGGTCTATCAACTGCTGCAGAAGTCATTTTTTCAGTCCTCCTGGGGGAAATTTATCAATATCTGTGGCCCGTGCAAATCCCTGGTCTCACTCCGTCACAGTGTGTACTTTACGAATAACCTTTCTCCAGAACTGGACACAGTGTATTATTTACAGTTCAACCATAGATTGGCCCTCTTTTGGAGCCAATCCATGGTTCCTCACATCCCCACCTTTTGGTGGGGTGGGATATGTACACCCATTGAAATTTTAATCCAAATATGGATCCATAGTACTGACCTGTATCTGCTAATTCCTCTTTTAATACATCCAAACATCTTGCTGGCCTTCCCTGCAGATTTATTGCATTGTTTGCCAACTTTTAAATCATTCAGTATAATACCCCCAAGTCCCTCTCCTGTACTGTCGCCCTCATCAAATTACCATTAGTTATCCGATTGCAATTTCCTGCAGCTTGGTTGCATGATATGCCTATACTATATGTAAACCTTTTGAAATAATAACTCCCAAGTTCTTTTCCTCTTCTCCTGCAGACATGACAAACCATGAAGTATAAATGTTTAAGTAAAGCTCATAATTAGTAAAACTGGACCTTATATCAGGAGAAACTACACTATAAAAAAATACTTTGTGGCCCTCTAACTACCATACCCTCACAACTCACACAGCCTTTTCCTCATCAGCAGTCACAGTTAAAGGGCTGTGTTAAATGGCCAGAGGGTGTAGTGAGATCTTCTAATCACCCCTTTAAAAATTTGCTCAATTAACACATTTGCTCTCATGAAAATGAGCTATCAGGATGAGTTACAAATACCCAAGTGGATGAATGCAGACAGGTTACAGGCGCATGTGTCAAAGCAATAATTGGAATTAACGCTACAGACCAATTGTTGGTGGCACGATTAGTGCTGATTACACGTATCCCATGAGGAGAGGCGACAGCTTTGGGAAGTGCAGAAAGTCTTAAAATGACTAATACGCAGACACAATTTGCACTGAACATTGTGAGCCTGAGATCACAACACATTTATTGGAGTGGCGATAAGGTGACCAGGTACCTTACGGCTAATACTGCAGGAGACTGTTATGGCACAAACAGCCTATCAGCCTTATTAAATTGCGATTCAGCAGATTTAAAAGGGCACTATTTAAGCACATAGCATATTTTTTACAGAAGTTTTTAGTTAGTGAACTTCTATCCAAAAGCAAGGTCATCACTAACTAAAAACTTTTGTAAAAAAATAATATGCTGTGTTCTTAAATAGAGCCCTTTTAAATTTGCTGAATCACAATTTAATAAGGCTGTATATATGTAACAATACCACATATTAGACAGGTTACGTGTTTGTGTTAATTATATGTACCTTCTTGTTAAATCCTTCCTGTTGTACACATAAATTAGTGTTGGTCACTCTCTTCTTCTTGAAGAGTCTCCATTCATTACAAGAGTCACACTGAATGTTTAAAGGGTCACTGTAGTTCAATAAAAACTGCACGTTTGTGAAATATGTAACAAACTAACATCATTAGCTTTTGTATAACCATGAACATGCAAAAATGTTTAGAGCAAGTCATACTTTTTTAAAACTCTGATTATTTATAGAGGATTTCATGTTATCTTGTTCCAAACTTATATATTTATTAATTGTAAAGGCGATAAATGAGTGACGTAATAACAACAATATATAACACAACTGGTAAAATCTCCTAGGGAGTAAGATAAAGATGGAATAAAAAGGAATAACTATAGAGTTTCTAAGGGGAGGGGAGAATGCTTCTTGAGCCTCCCATAGCCCATCAGTATTATAGACAGTCAGAGATGCACACACCTACAGTATATACCCCTGTACATATTTATATATATATATATATATATATATATATATATATATATACACACACACCAAATAAGGATACTTCTTTTCCTTAGGTTCCCCAGTTTTCTCTGCTACACACGGTTATTGTGAGGGTGCAAGGAGTCACAAAGCCGTGAGATGGACAGGATGAGCTCATTGTCCGTCCCCTGCAGTCTCCGTGACTCGAGCACAGATTGCTATATTTGTGACAGGCTGCAGTTAGTGTCTATGATTCTCTCTCCTCGCTGGACACAAAGCAGCTCTTTTGTTGCAGGGTGAGTGACAGGTGCTGAGGGTCTCTTGTTATCCCTCCGCCCCCACTTCACCTTTATTACTCTCTTTTTTTGTGTTTCAGTAGATTCTGTCAGTGACAAATAACAGAATGTACTGCATGTAAGCAACACGATCCTAAACCTGTAGAGAGCAAACATAGGAAGATGCTGGGAGATACAGGCCCACAGCCACCAAACACGACTGTACCAACAGGAGCCTACAGCACAGACCATTCAGGAGGAGAATGCTGTGGCACTTGTTGGTATTGGTTGATATGCATCACTGCTAATGTCAGCGGGTGCTTTAAAATTAGGCTTTTCAGGATTAACAAGAGAAGTACCTAAGTATTCCAATAAAATGTTGTATTCTATACTTTGAATTCAAACAAAAATACTTACTTTAAACATTTATAGGTCTCTCTGCCAAAAGCCCTTTGCGATAAAATACAGTTCTAGTGCCCCGTATGTGTATTCAGTCAGGAGAGGCATCCATGTTACAAGAGACACTCAAACAAGACAATCTTCTGTTTCCTGTGTGACTGGATAGAGGACTGTGGCAGCAGGGGCATGCATAACCAGAATATTTTTATATACTATTACAAAGTATGTTTTAGTGCTGTAATTTAGATTTCCATCATGCATTTTAAGTATTAGTGTACCTGCCCACATTATCTCTGGATGTCATCTTTTGCTGCTGACCCAGCTTGTTACTGACCTCGTTAGATTTCTGCTGGCTGCTGATATTTGGCTTGTCTGACCATTAGTCTGCCTGTGCCCTTGGACTTGTTATTTTGGACTTGCCATCCTTTCGTTTTCACTCTTATAGGCCTCACAGTTTCTTCAGTATCGCTCCAGGAGTGTGTGAACCCAAAGTGATTCTTGAATCATCCTCACTATGTATCACAGCTGAATATCAAGTTATCCTATCTGATGGAGAGTGCAAACCCTTCAGTGGCGTTTCTGGCACAAATATGTGCCTGCATCCTGCTCCTATGAAGCAGCAGCATTTTGTAACCCTGTGTATCTTGCTCTTCTTACTTGTTTACAAAACTTTTTCTTTCCACCCACACTTTGTTTTTTTTTGGGGGGGGGGGGGGTTTGCATCAGGGCCTTCCATTCACTATGACCGCAACTGAATTAAACCCTTCCTTAACACTATTTTCAACCTGTTCATTGGCAGAGTTTGGTCTCTTTTTTACTGTACTTTAGATCAATTACTTTGTCTTAAAATATATGAAATCAAGTTTTTTTAAAATGCATATAAGACCATTTGTAACATTTCATAAATGCCCTGTTGTGAAAGATCTCCAATCTGAAAATGAAATAGTATTTGCCATTGACTGCCATGCAACTACAACAAATGCAATTTGCTTGGCTTCATGTAACATTCCCAGTGCTATATGTGGTCTGTGGTTTTTCCATGGCCGTTGGCAAAACAATTCCTCAACACAAACACAGCTGAAGAGTTTTGAAGCACTGCAGTTTTCATGAGAACTGTATAAATGCTCTTTTGGTACTGCTTTTATTAGGTCCACACACAGCCACATACATGACACAGGGTTCTGCCATCCATCCTACTGATGCAATTCTGTAGCTGTATTATTCCTAATATACCACATACTATAACCTGGATGCCCAGCTATGGCTAGGAATGGGTTAAATATGTGACATTAGCTTATTCCTGCCCTGGGTCAGTTGCATATGATACCAGATATGTGGGGGCCCAGTGCATAAACAGAATAAATTAATTTTATTAAGTTTAGTAAATGTGAGGAGAGGATGCAGGAATAGGGCATAATTAGGTGAATGATATAGATATAAAATAAAAGGTGGGCACATACATTGGACATGTATGATCCCTGGTACCTCCATTATTGCTAAATCCCAAGAACACCTCATCTCCACTGTACTAAACAGTGTCACAAGCAGTGAGGAACTTCCCAACTAGCAGTGATAACACTTACCTACAGAGAGGCTTTGTGTCAATTCAGGCGTTAAATCCATTATTCTGGCAGTGACATTTCACTTTAATGTGTCTTCTCTGTACATACGTTTGAAGACTGAAGTGACCTGTGAGGACAGAGTTGCAGCAGTAAAGACATTGCATAATCACGCATTAGTGGGAAACTATAATAAAGTGTCTGTTTAATAGAAGTAAAAGTTATCTTTTATTTTATTTTATTTTTCCTAGAAGTTACAGTGCTTGTTTTCAGGAGTGTTGCACACAACTGTACAAATACAGTAGGATGAAAAGTGCAAAGGTTTGGGGGTGAAATGCCATAGACTGTGAGCAAATCACAAAACTAAAGTTTTGCTCAGCAGAGACGATAATATTTGCAAGATCTTCAAAAAATCAAGGAATTCATTTTTTAAACTTCTAACTTGTTGCCACAACTGTTACTCTACAAAGCACATCAACTTAAAGACATAGGGCCTCATTCAATTGTGAATTGACCAATTGAATAGGGCTCTATATAAACACATAGCATACATTTTTTACAGAAGTGTTTAGTTAGTGAACTTCTATCCAAAAGCAAGGTCTTCACTAACTAAAAACTACTGTAAAAAAATATGATATGTGCTTATATAGAGCCCCATTCAATTGGCAAAATCACATTTGAATGAGGCCCACAGTGTTTCCCTAGGACCACTCACATATGGACACCCAAAGCATAATAGTGATCTAATGTCCACATTGTGCATTACATACATAGGTATATACTATGACCAATACTTTAACAAACATATCCACTTTCACAGAATAACACTGCCCCTATTTATTTTAGTGACTTAAATAAATGCCACACATACACACACATATACACCATTGCACACACTCACGCATACACACACAACAGTGGACTGTGATCCTTTTATACATGTCCACATTATAATTCCCTTATTCTTTTACTATCCTGTCATTCAGGTGTGTATATCACTTTAACATATTTGCTGCTATACATATGACATTATGCAATTATTGAGTGCTTCTATGTCACAGTTATGGAGCTGCAGGCTGTTAGTCCCTGTCCTGCATCATGTTTAGTAAAACATGCCCTCAAAGTGTAAGACACATGGAGCATGCTGGGCAGCACAGAACAAGCTGACTGTCTATAACCATTGTGTTCTAAACTAGATCATTCTTGAAGCATACACCCATTGTATCTGATTTGTGAGTTCTGTTTTGCAAGTCACTATTTACGTAAATGCAATTAAACTCTTCCTATACCACCATTTAAACAGTGTAGATCTGTATAAAAGCACTGTTAATTTACCACTGTGCTCATATTTAAGAAATGTTAGTTCAAAATTTGTATAAATGCGGCTGTTTGTGATCAGGAGCCTCCCCACTTGTCCCTCTTGTACAGTCAGTGGATGTCTGGGATGTACATATGAATATCATACCCCACTTCATTCATATATCGCTCACTGTTGACAATGCCATCATCACTACCACCTCCCAGGACCGTTGTCTTGGGGTACCTTGTCCTCTCTTTCATTCTTCACATACAATCAATCACAAAATCTTGTAATTTTCACATAAACCTCTCCAGCATACATCACTACCTTATACAAGACACATTAAAATTTGTAATCCATTCTCTCATGATATCTCGTCTTGGCTACTGCAACTCGCTCCATGCTGGCCTCCTAATCATCCATATGTCTCCACTTCAATACATAATGAATGACTCCGCTAGACTCATCTACCATATTCAACAATCTGTGTCTGCAGCTCCTTTCTGGCTTCCCATAACCTCCAGAAGAAAATGAAAACTCATGACCCTAATGTATAAAGCCCTCAATAATAGTGAAACCCCTTATATCTCTGCCTTTGTCTCAAAATACTCCCTAAACTGCCCTCATCTCTCTGCTTATTACCTTCTTGTGTCCTCCTCTCTCACTGCCTCCTCACACTCCAGCTTCAGGACATTTATTGTGCTGCACTTACTCTATGGAACTCCTTGCCTCGCTCCACTAGACTATGCTCCTGCCTCAAATCATTAAAAATTGCCATAAGAATGCATCTGTTTAAAGAACCTCATCACCGTCAGCCTTAATATGTACAACGCATCTATAACCCTCCTGTACCACACCCAAACCCTTGAGATGGTAAATGTTTGTGATATTTCAATCTCGTGTTGGTGCATTAGGGAAAGCGCTAAAGGTATGTTTGATTTTAAGCTCAAAGACAGAGCCCTCTATTATTTTGCAATGTGCTAAATTGTTTTTGACTTGTACTTAACCCCTGTACAGCGATATGGATTATGTTGGTGCGTTACAAATTAATAATAATAATTACTGTATCTAAACTTTGTACTAACATTCATTATTTATAGATGAAAATGAGAGCACTGCCATGTACAGTAATATCTTTTTTTATTAGACATTTTATTTGTAGTGATGAGCCTTCAATAAATACAACTCTCTCGTAAAAATCTGAAAAAGGAATTGCCTCTCTCTAAAGGTCCCCACTGTAAATAACATGGTTGTGGCTACTCTAATCTAGATTAATTATTCATTTTTGAACACTCCGGTTGAAATATCCATTTATTACAATTCCTTAATAGAGATTTGAAGGTATGATAACTATTTCTGTTAAATCTTTGCTGTGCCACAAATTAGCATACTGTGCAGAAGATAGTTTAGAAAAAAGTGGGCAGTATAATATTTAGTCTATTCTAATGCTGTTAATAAACGTACTGTGTTCATGGGTAGCAAGTATGTAACCTGATGAAATTATGGTACGTGGTATTATGAGTGCAGCCTCAGTTCTAGTGCTTCTTTAGTATTACCCCTTTATTAAGGCTGACACTCATTGTGTGTATTGTCTCCATTTTGTCAATGTCAGTGCAAATGCCAGCTGCGGAGCTACTGCTGGTGT
Organism: Discoglossus pictus; assembly: GCA_027410445.1. Classification (NCBI taxonomy): domain Eukaryota; kingdom Metazoa; phylum Chordata; class Amphibia; order Anura; family Alytidae; genus Discoglossus; species Discoglossus pictus. The sequence continues at coordinate 226,282,199 of CM050168.1, read as the reverse complement.
AGCATGTGCAACACACCGATAACCGACAACAGGTTAGGGGCCCACTTCTACTGGAGAAAAGGTGGATTCTTATTTGATAAGGGGAGAGGGACAGATAAATATCACCCCGGTTATTTAAAGATTGTTGTAGAAAAATGTCTCCTTTTCAAGTTTTTTAATTTGCAAGTTTGGAGACCACCCCATACATCAAGAAACTTGTATGCAGTGGTCTGATCCTTATATTATTTGCACAACATATTACAGTCTCCTTAGCAGACAGGGTTACATTTACATGCAAGTATACATAGGGCTGGCTCTTAGGACTGATAATAAGAAATGGTGAAGACATACTAAAATTCAATCCCCCCCTATGCTAGTCTCTTACTCACAGAAAAACAACTTAGAAACTGTGTGCAAAATTGATCCTATGCCGAATGTGCTATGCATGGATATGAATGAGTGAATACAATCAGTGACTGATGCTATAATAAGATACAGCGGATAGTGGAGATACAAGATTTGTTTTCTCTACACCATTAATGAATATTTTGGACTTTTTATTGAACTCTACAGATTGTATAGAGAGATTGCATGGGGTCCTCTATTTACTGGTACATGCAGTAGTTGTGAGATGCAGGAAGTTGGGGTGAATGCAGCTGTTAGCTTTGCGTGCCAGTGACAAGCTGAGCTGGCAGCTGTGCCCACAAGGCGGGAGGAGCAGCGGCCCGTGCTGACTGACAGGGTGCATGTGTCTCTGCAGAGCTGCTGGGGACACACTTCATATCCTGCCAGTCAAAGCACTTTACTGTCAATGGAGCAGAAAAAGTCACAGCCTCTTGTTTCTGCTTCAGTGAATATCAGTGAGACTATAGGATGCAGGAAGGAAAGAGACAGACAGAAAGACTAGTACAGGGAGTAACAGAGAGACAGGGACACTTAGTGGGGAAAACAGCAAGGTAAAAGGGAGTGGGGTGCGAGAGAGACAACAAATTATGCAGTTAGTGGTAGAGAGAAGAAGTACAGAGACACAGTGAGATACAGAGAGAGTGGACAGACACAGAGACATACAGGCTCAGGTCAACAGATAGGTACAGAGAGAGTCAAATAAAGAGACATACCATAGAGAGGTACAGAGAGAGCTGCACAGATACCCACTGGGCAAGGCAGAGGTAGATACAGAGAGAGAGACTCAAGGAGCAACAGAGATACAGATAGAGAGGCACAGAGGCAGTGAGACCTATATGGATATTGCATAGAGAGACACATCAGTGTATTAACTAATGTTAGAGAGCTAGTGAGGCCACACATCTCCAGTGATCTATATGTATATGAAACAGGCTATATTTAATGTTGAGATCACCTGACCGATTAGTTAATAAACTCTGTACAATAATATAATGATGTGAGGGCCTAACCACAGAAATTAGAAATGTCTAATCTTTATATAGGCCATGGATTGGTAAGGACAGATACAGATATGGAGAGAGAGAAAGAAGATTGGCACAGACAGGTATACTTAGGAAAAGACTGAGGAAAAGAGGGAAAGAGACTCAAATAACCAAGAGTAGAGAGTTGTAGACATAGAGATAGTCAATTTCAGGAACAGATTGGGATTAGAGAGCTACAGACACAGGCAGTTCCAGAAACAGACTGAGAGGATGAGATAGAAACTTCTAAGGAAAAATTAGAGAGAAAGAAATAGAGCTGAACTGTGAGAGCAAACAAAGTTACAAAGAGTGTATGAGATGTGACTGGAGAGGGAGTGGAGAAACCAAAAGGGAGAGGTAAAGAGGAGCACACGGGATGATAATAGACATGGACAGATCGAGTTAACCTGTTACTGATCACAGTAGTCCTCAGGTGATGAATGAATGAACCAGATGCAGAGAGAACTTTTTTCCGAGGGAAGAAGAATTATAGTTAAGTGGAAAGATTTTAGGTATTTCTGGATTAACAAGAAGATTTTTCTGCCTGGACACTTTCGACAGGGGGAAATCACCAGATTATGGTTTTAGCAAGAAAAAAGTCCAGAGAAGAATCTTCATCTACAAAAGGTGTTCTTTCCAGGATGATTCCTATCAGCTTCTCAGGATCTTCAGCTACAGGAAACATCTTCCCACAGAGTATCTGCAAGGACTTGTTTGTCCCAGTAGACATTAATGGAATCCTTTACAACAAGGGCACTAAAAAAGGTAGATCTAAATTGAATGGTGGACCGTCCAGTGGTGAAAGTAGATGTTGGAGGCAATGTTCAGCCTGCAAGGAAATCTAAATATAACTGTGTGGTGTGAACTACAGCTGAGGAACTCTTAATGTGGGTGTGGGAGAGAAGTGGGAGGAATGAATATGTTGTACAAAATGCATGACTGTGACAGTGAGAGGCAGTTTGACAGTAAGCTGCTGGGGTGGTAGATCTTCTTAGTTGGTATATCTTCTCTACCTAAAAATAGATCCCATAACTCTAAAGTCTGAGCATCCCTGTTTTTAAAGAGCATCCTTGGATCCCTCTAGAAATACAATTACTTTATATCTCTCTACAAGAAAACATGTGTCCCTTAGGTTTCAAGTGGATCCTCTACAAAACATTATTTGTCTTTATGTACTCATGGAATGCCCTGTTCGTGAACCTCCAGGTTTCAGAATTCTCTGAAAGTGCCACAAGATTCCCACAAGGAGGCAGTGCAGCCTAAGGATTCAAATCTCCTTTCTCACTAACCTTCACAAGCTCTCAGGGGGAGTTTTGACACTTTTAAAATGTTACCTGTGGTTTTGTGTATAAACCTTACTGTAACTGTTTATACATATGGAAAAAACCCAACAATAAATTCAAATGAATGGAACTGCTAATAAGAACTGTGGAGTATGGAGTGCGACAGAGCCAAGATGAACAATGAAAGCTGGATCCCAGATTATATATCTATTGGGATTATATAAAATCTGGTAACTTTAAGAAAACTACAGATGACTTACTGATTTCACTGGTTTCATGCTGTGTGCTGTATACATCATCATTAACAGCACTGCAACTGAATTTCCCAACATGGACTGGTCTTTAGGACAGGTGTCATGAAAACCTGAACTTTCTCACTTCTCAATCTCCCCAATTTCATCTCTTGCTCTTCTTTTTATGTTTTCCTTTGCCCATTACATTGTTCTTTTCCTCTTTAAATGGGGTATATTTATCAAGCAGGGATAGTGTAGATAAGTGATAACTGAAGTTAAAAAAAAAGAAAAAAGTTCCACTTCCTGAGATTTCAATGTGAGCTTTTTATCTGTAGGGAATAAGCTTTAGCTCTGATTGATTAACAGCTCCTATAGAAAACATCTTCACTTGTTTTCTTGCTTGATAAATACACCCCAATTTCTCTCCTTGCCCACGGTTTTATTTTTCAGTCTCTTTCCACCTCTCCTTTATTTCTCTCCCATTTTTCCAGTCCATCCCATTCAGTCCTACACACACTTTTGTGATTATCCCTTTAGAATTGATGAGCTTTGACCTGTTAAAATACCTGTTAACACTAGAATCTAACAAATACTGATACTAATTGACTTGATTAGAGGGTTTGTATTTTTTATTTACATACAATTCAGAGCAGGCAAGCAAACCACTCTGAATCCAACAGTGCTTCCAGTAAGGAATGGGTAGGTTGAGTTTGGGATAAATCAAACTGTCTAGCATGTCTTGTTAATTTGCTCAACGTCCAATGTAAAGCTGAAAATGACTACACTGTATAATTCCAGTGAGGATATCTGCCAGTCAAGCTCCCCCATGTCATCAGTGAATAATTGTTTTAATGGGATGAATGTGATGCTCCTAATAAGAAAAATGCCAATTAGTGGATGGTCTCCCAGTACTAATGTGATAGAGCCCGAAGATTGTTTTGCAAACTGGTTTAGGTGATACACCAGCCTTGATAAATACATTGTAATAAATAAATACTGAATTGTATATGGTGTTTGGTTATTATGTCACCTTTAAGACATTTTAATTAGTGGCTTGCAATTTTGCTCCTCAACTAATGTATAGAGGCCTGGATTTCATAGATAACTGATTGTGCACAGATAGATCAATCACTGGCTCAGTAACTATAACCTGTGCTCAAGCAGGAAATCTTGTCCTTTGTCCAGCACTCAAGGATCAAGCATTGATTATGAGTTTTATATGGTACAGGTACAACAACTATTATCCGTCATTCTCCGTTATCTTGGGTTAATCAGGAAAAGCCACCCAATCCCAAAGATGCAGAGGCTGTCCATAAGTCCCTCCCCGAAGAGGAGTCAACAGACCAAGGCAAATTCAAAAAGGGTGCTGACGCCACAGCTGCACAAGGGAAACCCAAAAATCTGCCACAGGAAGTTCCTTTTGAAAATGTGTCCGGATTAAAGGAGGTGCCGGACCATCCAATTACGGATAATCTGTGTTTTACCTGTAATGTGAGCAATGAAGGCTCTGCTAATCCCCACACTAAATGGGATATGCCCTGACTCCGAATTGACAAACTATGTGATTCAGGTGGGATCAGGGCCCTAGGCCTGCATGGGCCAATCTACTGCAGGTGGAAGCATTTTTCCTCTCCACAGGATACTGCAATATTCTAACTCCTGAAAGGTTAATATCCCTGGTACAGAGCTGGAATGCACCACAGGGAGATACCTCCTGATTTCTGAGTGCTTCCTGATATCATGGTTATTCTGTACCCAGCCCCACAAGGACTTGAATTCTGAGCCATTGACAGAAATACTGATCATCCCCTCTAGCACTCCTGCATCAGGGGAGAAGGATCCACCCCAATTTTTACAGAGAGGAAACAAACAAACATCCTCCTCCTGCTGATAAACCTATTTTCAGGTTTTAATAGTTCCCCAATTAACTGCGTCAATATGTTTATGAAACTCCTAACCTGATAATGCCGGCAATGGCAGCATCCGAGGCTCCTCTGTAGCTGGGAGCCGAGCTGCTGGGGCTGGTGATACTGCCATAATTGTCAGCTCATTTACAGGAAATTTAGCTGAGCAGTGAGCCAGATGAGAGGAGTTAATGAGCACAGCTTCTGCTGTAATTAGGTGAGCAGAAGTACTACTCAGGAGAGGCTGATACTGTAACATCTTGTGTCTTGGAAGTAAAGTAGTCAGAAGCAGCTCTACACCACAGCTAGATCATGCTTTACACTACATCACTGTTAGACTGGGCTTTACACTAGTGCACAGCTACACCAGGTTTTCCAATAGCCCACAGCTAGTTCAGCCTCTAAACTACCCTACAGCTAGTAGGCCCTATACATCCTACAGCTAGATCAGGCTTTACACTATTTCATTGCTAGCCTAGAGCCTCATTCAATTGCTGCGATTTTCAGATCCAAGCTCGCAAGTGGAGGTAGCAGTCAAATTTGCTATTCAATTAGCGTCTTTTTGCATGCTCGGATGGGGTTACGAGTTACGAGCTTAAAAAAATGTCTGCAGTCCAACTCGTCACTTACACCATCCAAAAGCCTTTGATGTGTCACTTTTGCAATGCAAAAATCGCAATTCAATTGCTCCAAATCCCCAATCTCGCAAACGTATCCACACTTGTAAACCGCAAATGGAGTAGAAAATCCTACGTGTACTCGAGAGGACCCGCAAAGGGGTTAAAAACTAATTCGTAGCGGTGTAAATGCAAATAAAACTGTAATCCTGCACTGTTAATTACGGGGAGATCGATGAAAGACATTAGAATTAATTGCACAACAGTCTCAAGCCCACACAACTGCAGGAAATAAGTTATATTTTTATGTGTCATTTAGGGGTTAAATGTTCTTGGGTATCAATGAGTTAATACATATCAGGCCACCCATATGGACTAGAACAGTATTGGCATTAATTTTCATAATTCTTCATTTTTAAAGTTGTGCGAGTACTATAGCATATGGGACCCCCAAACCCAATTGATTGACACGTAACCTCTATGTTTTATTGCCATATTTATGACAGTCTCATTTTCTATTGGCCGATTCGTAATGGGCAGTTACAGGCTTGTTGAATTGATATGGTTCCCACCTACAACTGCTCCAAACCAGTGCATGGTTTACGGAGCTGGCTTCAGGATCACAACTCGTGACCTGGAGCAATTGCATAGTCACGCAAACGGAGAGGAACGGGAGCCTGCAACACGATCGCAGACATGTGGCTGTTTGTGAGCGAATTACGGGCCTGCAATTGAATGAGGCCCCTAGTCTCCATACTATCCCACACCTAAACCAGGCTTTATGCTATCTCACAGCTTTCGGACTATCCCATATTTAGACCAGGCTTTACACTACTCTACAGTTGGTCCAAACTTCATTCTATGGTACAACTAATCCAGACTTTATACTACCCCACAGCTAGCCTAAGCTCCACATTACCTCACAGCCCAGACTCCACACAATCCCACAACTTGCCCAGTCCAGGGTTTACATCAGCCTACAGTTAGTCCAGGCTACACACTACTGCACATATGATCCAAACTCCCTGTTAACCCACAATTATTCCAGGATCCACATCCTATGGCTAGTCCTGGATCCACACTATCCCACAGCTAGTCCAGCCTTAACACTTGGTCCACACTTCCCTCTATGTTGCAGCTACCACAGTCCTACATTACCCAATAGGTTGACCCGGCTCTACCCCAGCCCAAAACTAGCCTAGGCTCAAGATTACCTCACAGTCCAGGCTCCACACAGCCCACAAATTACACACAAAACCCCACAGTTAAGACAAACTTAATAATACACCAAGGACAGCCTAGTTTTTTTTTATTTTCCCAAAGCTAAAACATGTGCTACACTACACCGAGACTAGTCTAAAATACATAATACCACCCCATGAAGTCCAAGCAGCACATCAAGAACATTGCACATAAAGTATTAGTATTCTCTTTATTACATTCCATCTGACTCATGTCATTTTTATCTCCTACAATCTCTGAATTATTCCAAATTGCAATTTATATACCGTAAATAAAATAAAAAAGTTTTCACAAATTTCAAACTGACCCTCTTTTTTTAATCCATGATCCTCTCTGCACCGTCACACAATTACATGTATAGCTGCTGCATAAATCATCTTAGTTACTATCACCCCAGTAGTGGCAGCCACATGATACACATAGACCTGATAAGGTTACACTGATGATAGAAAAAGGAAATGCACAATTTGTGGGAGTTGATTCTGGCCTAATTTGAGAAAGGAGTCAAAGCAGCCCAAGACATGTAAACAAGATTCCCCAAGATGAATATTTTAAACTAGCATCTTAAAGCTATTACAATTATCAAATTTCTCCAATGGAAGTTGAGGTTGCACAATACCCCACACCTAGTCCAGGCTCCATGCTAACCCGCACCTAGTCCAGGCTCCATGCTACCCCGCACCTAGTCCAGGCTACATGCTACCCCACAGCCAGGTCAGTTACACACCACCTGAATGCTGTTTTATACTCCACACTACCCCACTGCTAATCCAAGCTACACACAACCCCATTGACAGTTTGTGCAAAAGAATATAGCTATTTTGTGATACCAAATGTCCTGCACCAGTTTGATGTGCACCAATATAGCACTCTGAACTTATTGATGATGTTGTCTTTGACAATTACTAAGAAATCATTACATAGAATTCCTGTAAATTTACAAATTCCGCCAAGAATGTGCCTGCTCCTTCAAAGCAGACACCAGAAGCAGTATTAGCTCTTACAATGTTCCATGACTGTGATACTCTGCAAAATACTACAGTAATTGTAACCTGCAAATAGCACTTTAAAAAAACTGAAGAAAAGAAAACGTGTGCTAAACAGCGTATGTATCTGTAGGCTCTGAATCTTACAGACATGAGAGGAAGACAGGTGCACTCAGTTATGTATGGATAAAGAGCTCAATTATACATAATTACTCACCATCAATGAAAAGACAGAGCATGACACACATTAAGAACTGCACAGGAAAAGATTGCTATACAGTGTGAGTAGTGGAACAAACAGGTAACAGGGGACTTACTGTACTCAAAACAAATAATAAAATATAAAATGCCATGTTTGTTATTTAATTTACAAATAAAGAGAATAGAAAGATGAAGAAAATAAGATAGACAGCAAAGACCAAACGTCCTAATGCATTTTGCCCCATGCAACTAATGTACTCATAGGCTAGAAGTTGTAATACTAAAACTGACTTTATGTTGGCTGATCAGTTAACACTTACAGCCTTATTAAATTGCGATTCCGCAAATTCTAAAGGGCTCTATATAAGCACATAGCATATTCTTTTACAGAAGTTTTTAGTTAGTGAACTTCTATCCAAAAACAAGGTCATCACTAACTAAAAACTTCTGTAAAAAAAATATGCTCTGTGCTTCTATACAGCCCTTTAGAATTTGCCAAATCACAATTTAATAAGGCTGTTGATTAACAGCACATGATAATGAATAAACAGAATATAAATATCCAGTAAAAAGCAGATCTATCCATCAGAAATGCTTTAAGAAAGATGCAGGAGATATAGATTTAAATACAATACATACAAAATAGCACTGCATTCATTTTAGCTTCAATGCATTGGAAAAATATATTAAATTAAAATTTCCTCTGAAAAAATGTATATACTTTACAAATATGTTACATTTTTTTTTTATTCTCCCAAATGGGAAAATATTATGTCCGACATAAAAGCTAATTTATATATTGAAAGCTAATTCTGCAAATTTGTTTTGCATCACTACTGGAAAATTAGTGAGAGCTTAAGAAACATACAAATGATAACAGCTGTTTTTCAGATAGCCACATCATGGTCTCTGATTGATTCAACTCCAGTAGGGTTTTCCTGATTGGCTCACTTCTTCCCAAATGTATTGTGCTTTCTTTATAGAAATGTATGTTCTGCTCCCTTTCTGGATTACTACCTTGTTGTAGTAAAGGCGGCTTGTGGACCTCAATGAAGCTGTAAGATATATCATGTAAAGTCACCAAAGATGGGCAGGTCATAGCAGAAAGGTCAGACAAATCACGATCCACTAGAGAAGGAACTGGCATCCACTCCAGTATCTTTGCCAAGAAAATCTTATGGATAAGCACGACCAGAGACATAACGATAGATGTGCCTGGTGTGCTGCCATAGGTTCAAAGAGAGTTGGACACGATTGAACTACTAAACAACAAAATGTTTTCTCTAACAAAACAGTCACCTCCAGCTGACTCATTCACTACTACCATACATCTCTCAGATCGACAGCTACAGTTACAGGTGCCATCCACCAGAGGGCGCTGTGAGTTTTCGGGCACCATTAATTTCCAGGGAAGGCAAAGAACTATTCTCTCCTCCGACGTGGTGCAACTCGATGGGGCTGAATCGACAGCGAGGCTATCGCTATGTTTGGCGCAGGCACTTGGCCCCCATATGCTAAAATTGGCAGCACCATCTGTTGGCCGGAGGCGGAACTGCAGCTGTCAGATTTATTTAGCGATGGTCAAGAGGGAAAGGACCCATCTCTCTTACAGCCCCATCTCACACTCCCAAACACAACCTTTGGATTCTAGCTCTTTTTTTAGCAGGGATAATGGGTATAGGACCCGGGGGGGCCATATGCCCCCAGATTTCTCATTGTGTGTTCTGTGTATCAAGTGAGTTGTATCCCCCCCAGAATTATTTTGGTTCATACACCCCTGGCAGGGATCGCATATTAATTACAATAAATTATCTATGGTATTCTTTGTATTTTCTGTAAACCTTACAATTTATTTTCTTACTATATCCATTTAACGCTATCACTTTTGTTGGCGCTTTATAAATTCAAATTGAATAATAAGTCACTAGTTCCACCAGGTTAAAATACTAACCTGTACACCTTGGATAGCAATCTGCAAATATGATACTGTTTACATAAAGGCTTTCCAATAAGTTTAACTACAGCATAAAGACACATTTTACATTTTACATTTAGTCTTAATAACACTGCTTCCAGAAAAAAATATTGAAACAGAACAGGTTATGATTGCAAAAACCTGGAAAGGGAAACATCAAACACTTACCAACTCTTTACATGAATGTCTGCCACATGGAAGATGATTAAACCATAAGTTTGTACATTTACCCTCCTATGGGCAAAATATTCATGGGGACACCAGATCTCTTGGGTTTAAGGGAGAGTGGGTCAGGGCATATAAAAGGAGAGCTGTTTGGTAAAAACTTCCAGTCTGTGAAGTATGTAAACAAATAACAACAATTTTTAGGTATGTAAGACAGGAACATAAAAGCATTTCAGAGAAATCTTACAGTTAGATGACTTTGATTGTGTTATGGGTGACTCCATTTTACACTGCCAATCTGTCTGTAACTTTAGGGATGGATTATCCTGCGTCCACTGTTCATCTCAGGTTTCTAATCCCTTTGCAAACAAAGAAAAAAATGTCCGTCATCATTATAGCAAAACTGAATGCAATAGTTAACAAATATTTATTATAATATTAAGTCAAGTTCTTTAAAATAAAAAAAAAACTATAAATATAACACTGCCGTGGTCCTTGAACAAATCATGATGTTCACTAATACTTTTTAAAAGAGTAAAAGTTAGGATATAAGCCTGTATTGTAATATATATATATATATATATATATATATATATATATATATATATATATATATATATATACAGCACCCTTGCATCAAACATTTTTTCCAGTAAGTTCAAGTTCCTGAAAAGCTACCACATTAGATACCATACTCATGTGTGAGTACATGAAATCCATCAGTTCTGCCAGTGGCAGAGAACCCTCTTTTACTAGGATGCTGAACATCTCCATAATATCAGAGAATAAGAATATTGTTTCCATCTGATAATTCATGCATTTTAGTTATCCGTATTCCTCAGAATTCTCTACTGTATGAAATCATATTTGATCGGCTTGATAATATCTTGTCTTTTTACATCCCATGGGTGTGTGAAGTATTAGGTACCCTAACGGCACATGGCATCCATGTACTAAAAAACATTTCCACATATGTAAAGTTTGGGATTGGGGAAACTGTGACGTGAGGGCCCGATGCAGCTATTTGTCTGGTTTCATGAGGATCGTGGCATTATTTGTCCACACTTATGCTCAGACGTGTGCCTAAATGAAGCAATCACTACATATATTACAAGAGGCAACATTGCTTTTCAACCCAGCAGTTATGATATCAGCAAAACCCTGGTCTGTTGGGATGTGCCAATCATTGTAGATTGAAAACACCACTTTAAGCCAAGGCTCACAAACAGGACAACTTTATCATAATTTGAATGGCTAAACAGTGCTGCACATGAGGGGGTGTATTGACAGCTGACTTAAAATGTAATGTGTCGTCCTGATGATTTTTTTTCTGTAGCTCAGTGGCCCTGAATGCAAAATGGTTTCCATCATGCTTTGCTTCATTTGTACAATCAACAAGTTATGGGCACTGACTTACATCAGTAAATATTATAATTTTAACAAATACTGCATGGCTTTGTCATTCAGTTTTGTGTGTATGACAAATATGTGATTAAAAGGGTCTGTATGGAATTTGTATGTGTTTTTATATGAATACTCTCTTTGTATACATTGCTAGTCAGTATACTAAAACTCTGAAGCTGGGAAAGAAGACTATGATACTGGAATATATTGAAGGGATGCAAAGAAGGGGGCAGCTGAGGCAAGTATGGATAGATGAGGTCATTGAAGCATTGAGCATGAGCTTGATGGAGCTCAGAGGGTAAGTGGGTAACAGATGTGCCTGGCGTTGTGCCTAGCATGCTGCAGTCCATAGGGTCATGGAGAGACAGACAAGACCGAACAAATAAAAAACAAATACTAAAAATCAACTAAAAAACAAATGACTATTACGCTAGCTTACTTTTAAGATTAGTTAGTTTTCTTTATCATTAAAGGTATATGGAAGTTTCATAGATTTTTCTTTTTTGGCACAAAAGCAAAATAAACATTAATAAATGTTTGCAAATGTCTTCAGTTCTCTGGCTGTTGATTTTGAGAAGGAACACCCCTGAAAAATCCAAACTAAATAGGTATAAAATGTATAATTATTTTTGGCCAGTCACAGGTAGCTATAACATTGTTGCAATGTCTGGGAAGTCAGTCTGCAGCAAAGCATCATGGGATGTGTAGATTTTTTTTACACCACAAAGAAGCAAGTAGAGCTCAGACAGTGCTCTGTGGATTTTTGCATTGCTGTTGCTGTTGGTTTGAAGGTTAGTATAGGGTTAAAAAATGTATCTAAATGCAGTTTTTGTATTGGTAGGTACCAGGTGCCTATATAGGAACATCTGGGGGTGTGGAAAACTATTTTTTTTTTAAATAAAATAAATTGTTATTTGTGTAGAATGACTCAATACAATGTGTGTTTCTGATATAAGCACTATGTTTTAGAGTAGGAAAGGTTAAAAATAGGGAAGCTTCCATATACGTTGAAATTATTTGACATTTAACTAAAAGCTTTCAGCAGATTAAAACCTCTGTCTCCACCCAACATGTTGTTCAACAAGGTTAGTTTGGGTAACAAATAAGCAAACTGATTTATATGCAGAATACATTTTCTCATATTAAGGATGATTTGCCATTTTTCAGTGTAAAGCATCCCTTTAGTATGCATTCTGTGGTTTCAAAATCCCTGTATATATACCATTTTGGAGAACAAGATTTGTCACAAAACAAAGTACCTTCTTGTACAAAATCTTCTATTTTGTACATGAGGCTGACACTTTGGTAACAGAGTTTTGCTCTGCTCAATATCTCAAAGATACTGGAGATATAAAGACTTTGTGGAATTGGAGGCAAAGCCACAAGCTCAACATAAACCTATTAAAAAGTGTTAATCAAAGCTTAACACTGCAGTTTCCCCTCTGAGGCTGCTTATTTTTAATTTCACATATTAGTCTGTAATTGTTAAATTCCATTATCTTCCAACGCTAGTAATTAATCTTTGTACATTTCTCAGAGGGAAGCACTCTCTGGTGCCAATTAGGCTGTGGGGGAAAAAAAATATTACATTTGTACTTTAGATCCAGTGTTTTCTTAGGACCCAGGACTTGTCTATCTTACTCTGCTGTTCATTGTCATAATTTGAGGCTCAGAAGCAAAGCAATTACATCCATTTCCTTGTTACCTGGTTTGCTTTGGAAATGAAGCTCTGCAGTTACTCTTTGCCTCTCTCTCCTCACAGCATCCTGATATACAGTTTCTGATTCAGACATAAATTAGACACAAATAATTTTATGCCATTTCTGCCAAGACCAGTTTCCCGGCCATGCCCCCAGCTAAGATCCATCATAGATAAGTTTTCTATACCACCAAAAGACCAAAAATATCTATTTGCCACCAAAAAAATAAGGCCCACCTGCCTGTCGCTTGCTCAGATGCAACTGTTCTTGACAATATCCAATCTCCTCCAATCAAGTAGGCTAACTTGTAAACCCCATTCAAACCTATTGGCCTCTAGATAAGACCCACTGCTCCAAACGAGTCAACCTTTTTGTCATCCACCAAGATTATACACTGGTCCCATGGATGGATCCTATGGACCCCCTAGGTAATTCAATAGATCACACCCACCTGCTAACACCTAGAATTATTCCACCTAATCTCCAACAGACTACCTGCACTTCACCCATTTTAGATCAGACCCACCTTCCTCCTTTTGCAGCAGATCATACCCAGGTAAGACATGCATATATTCTTTGATAAAACCCACTTGCGCTCCAGCAGAATTACCTCTAGCAAATCCACCTGCCATTATAAGCAGTGCAATTATCATTGAAGCTGTACTAAAAACTGTATGAAACTTTGTGGCAAACATGACCATTATGCCAAGGTATTTTCTAGATTGGATATACTGCACCAATGGAACTTATCTTACATCAAGGTTGTTTATTGTAGTTGCCATTTTACCCAACATTTTATATCTCCCAGCAGTCGCCTTCATGTTTCTTTCCTTGGCCCAGGGTCTAGTTTGCATAGTTCAATACAAAATACTGATTCACTTGATTGTTGTTGGTTGTTTTGCTTCTGTATAAGTTGCTCCCAGTTGGGGTCATGATGATACCACATATACTGGAGGGTACAGCAGTAGCATATCCATGCAAAAGTGGGAGGAACCCTCTGCATTATTAGGGTGCAAAGGAACAGTGTCAAGCTGCTTGAATGAATGAGAAGGTGCTTGTACCTTTCAAAACATCGATGTAAAGTTTTTTTTCAATGTACAAGATTATTCTAAAGGATGCACAGTTAGTGGCAATGTATAACTGGATAAAGAGAGACGCTAGAGGGAGGACATAGGGTGAGGCAGTGAGGGCTTTCTGCAGAAAGGACGAAGAAGATTTGGATGGAGGGAACTCTAATGTATATAGATGGGAAGGACAGAGATGTCTAAAGAGGAGAAAGACAGAAAAGACAGTGAAATTGAGATGAATTTATGGCCGTCTATAGAGAATATATAGGTGAGAGGGAGTATTACCTAAAAATAGAAGCATTGGGAGAGGCTTTCTAAAGATAGGCTGAAATAGGCAGGGCAGAGAGATCCGTCTAACAGAGAGATATAACTGATTCTAACATGTTTCCCTTTGCTTTTTCCATTTTAAATTAAAACAGGAGAATTGCAAATATGTCTTGTGGGTGCCATGGCATTTATTATCTATGGACTGAGTGCTTAGTACTGGTCAGAGTGCTGCAGGCATAAACACAGTGGACACACAGTAGGTGGCTGTAAGTCACATGCTTCACCACTAAGACCGAGAGAGCTCTCTTCACTGGTGTCTTTTAAAGTATGCTAGCAAATAGATATGGGTCATAGAACCAGGTGCTTTTGCCTGAAACTGGACTGCCAAAACCACACAGGTGTCAATCCTAATTGTAATCCATAAATAAATATCAAGTTGTTTATGACGTGATGGGATGCATGTCACTGATAGAGAAGTTATATTCCAGATCTTTGATAGTGAATGGGTTAACTAGCAATGCTCCACAAATGTTCAGCAGGAAATGTATTAAGCTTTAATACGTTGGCACTAAAGCACTTAAGTTCAAATGATCTACATGTCACCGGCAGTGATTGGGTTAATTGGCAGCTCCGTAGACTTCATAAATGAAGCAATAAATAAAGTGTCCTTTGCTACTCTGTGGGATTAACATTACAGAGGAGAAACTCTGGCAAATATTTGTACAGAGTAAACTTGCTGCTCGTACATTATCCCAGGTGAAAATTACATGGTACAGGAAGGCAAGGTTTATGAATACAATACATGCACATTTTCTGTTGGTAATTTTCATTTTGCCGTTTGCCTGTCTTGTTGCTCCCAAAAAGACTTGCAGTCCCACACTGCCATTATCCATAGGACTCGGTTTAAGGCACTATTGTATTTTCACAAAGATTGGGTATAAGCAGAAAATAATAAAGGAAACACGCACAGCTGAGAGCCATATCCAGCCCAGACTGAAATACTCAATACTGGTATTTTGGAATCATGAATTATGTTTTGTTACACTTACGAATCATGTTTTCTGAAGTTCATATGTCCCAACTCTTTTCCATACTTTATCAACAGGATGTCAACTGAATGTTTTGATGAAATGGAACAGACAGGTTCAAAAACACTGCGCCAGAAAGGACTCACTGCTCAGGGATTTGTATTTATCTGCTGACAAAACTACTCCCCTTACATTATATGCTGCCGATATGTACATGAACATGAATTCAAAATAACTGAATATATGTTTTTAACTGACACTTAAAATTAAAATATCACAGAAATAAAAACATGCGTATCTGTATAAATGATTTCTTAAAACTAATGGTTCAGTTGGCACTGTGATGACAAATAGAGGAAATGTGTGGTTTCTTGCACATCTATGTCTGAGCTCTGGGAGCATAACCGTTCTTGTTGCATCATATTTCTGCAACCTAGTCTTGCGCTGTGTCAATCCAGAGCTGTGTATTGTGATAGTCGTGTAAAATGAATCACCCAGTGTCCGAGACGAGGACACCTGTAACTGAAATAGCCAGTGTCAAGCTTAGTGCGAATCTCAGTGATGTAAAATGATGAATCTGTTTAATTGTTCTTTGACTAAGCAAAGTTGTTAGTTCATTTTCCCGTTTTTTGATCCCTGATCTGATCCATGTTCTTCTCTTTTCTGTTCTAACTCAGGCTTGTAACCTCAACTATGATTCTATCTGGTACCTCCTTCAACTTTTTGCTACCTCCTTCAATTACTTCAATTTCCTTCATGTGCTGTTCCCTGCCAACAGTATCTAACAGCCAGTTATGGTTGCTGGATAAAAACGTTCCACACAACCTCTCTACCATGCAGGCTCTCCTGAAAGTATACATGGAATTTAAGAAAAACTGTATTTTCCTTGTTGACAGTATCTTGCTACTCTGACATTAAAGAAGACCCTACAGTGGGAGATATTAAGAAGGCTGAGGATGAAAAAAAAAAACAATATAGAAAATTACCTAAAACCTCTGAAAACTGGTTGCAGACTTTCTGCATCATGTTGAGCGTCATTGGTGAATACAACTTTTTACATTGTTTGGGGCTCTTTACATATTTGTAACCGCATAGCTGAAGCTCATAAGATATTGGCCTCCATCCAATTGAGAATTTGTTATTTACTGGAGCCGTAAACTAATTTGCTATTCAATTGGCGTCTTTTAGCTACCCGCAAACAATTTGCAGGTTACAGGATAAAGATCCATGCTGTTGTCAAAATCGTAACTCTGACCAAGCTAAACCTTTGATCTTTCAAGCCCGTAAATGTTACAATCGCAAATCACTATTCAACTACTACAATTCCTCAAGCCCGCAATTGTTTTCACACCCGTAAATGGCAAATATAGAAGAAAATCCTACAGATTACAAGATAGGACGCGCAAGGGTTTAAACACCTGATTGTAACACTGTAAATGCACATAAAAAAATCAATATAGCACTTTAAAAGGCGGAGAAAGCAATGAAAGACATTAACATTAATTGCACAACAGTCTCAAGCTCGCAAATCTGCAATCACATTTTTTTTTTTAACGCTTAATTTCTGTGTTATATCAATCTCAGGAATCAAGGCGTTAATACATATTTTGTACATTGTCGGATTGCGAGTCCGATCGCATATCGGACCTCTAAACGCTAATTGATTGACGTTGACCTCCATGTTTTAATGATGTCATGATGATGGTCTCCTTTACTATTGGCTGTTTCTAAATCAGTAGTTACGGCCTTCCTTAATTGATCATGATCATGCTCTGAAATGCTACTTATGGGTGCATGGTTTATGGTTTTGTCTTTCGGTCAGGTAGTTGCAGGCTTGATCAATTGAATTGCTCTGTACTGTTGCAGGTACAAAGTGAACTGCGGGCTTGCAATTGAATGGAGGCCTTTGAGTGGGCAAGTTTGGTGGTGGTACGGCTAGTTTTGCCAGAGCTTGTCGGTCACCCAGGATATGTCTTGCACTTTGAAGAGGGGATAGGTGTTCCTGCGCATGGCGTTGTTTCCTGTTCAGTCCCCCAAAATGTATTATTTGTTTTGCTGCATTAGCATGTTATCCAAAAATTTGGAAAAGGAAGTGGCTCTAGTTTACATGGGAGGCCGTTATCTGGTGCCACCTCTTCATAATTTCATGATTTCCCCATTGTGCATAGTACCAAAAAAGGAACAGGGCCAGATTTGCATGATTCATCACCTGTGCTGGTTTTGGTCCAGCATATTGGCATCTGAACCACAATGCTTTCACATACTCTTTTGTCACCGAACCCAGATTACATAGCTGAATGATGTTATGAAAAATGGACACAGCCTCTAACCTTAGAATTTGGGCCACATACAGTATGTGATGCATTTAACAGCAGGCTCGGTTTCATGGTCAGAAAATGGAGGTAAGAATGAAGGATGGAAATGCAGAAAATCAGGTATACCAAGGCAGTAAAAACCTAGAGCCTCACCAATTGAGGAATCAGGAGATCCGAGCTTCTGTAATGGAGGCTGCAAGTTATTTTGCTATTCAATTGGCGTCTTTTTTTTTTTGCAGGCTTAGACTGGGTTACGGGTTCCGATCTCCGATTCATTGCGATGGTTAACATTGCAAGTTAAAGGCCGTCCAGGCCTTTGATCTTTCGTGGACGGAAGAGTTCTGATCACTAAAATGGCAAATCGCTATTCAATTGCTCTGACTCCCCCAAGCAAACCACCCCGCCAAGGCCGCAAATGGCAAAAGTTGGACCACAAGTTACGGGTTCCAAGTACGACTCGCAAAGGGCTTAAAGACATGTCCGGAGCACTGTAAAATAAATAATCAATATTGTGCTTTATAATACGGGGAAAGTGATGAAAGGCATTTGAATTAACTGCACAACAGTCTCAAGCCCGCAAAACTGCAATCAAAAATCTTTTATTTGTATGTTTCAATTTGGGGTTAGATAAATCTCTAGAATCAACGAGTTA
The DNA here is from genome assembly GCA_027410445.1 of Discoglossus pictus. Classification (NCBI taxonomy): domain Eukaryota; kingdom Metazoa; phylum Chordata; class Amphibia; order Anura; family Alytidae; genus Discoglossus; species Discoglossus pictus. The sequence continues at coordinate 226,263,754 of CM050168.1, read as the reverse complement.
ATACATATCAGGCCACCCACATGGACTATAACATTGGCTTCATTAATTTGTATTATTTTGGACATTGCAGGTTTGCGTGGTCGATTGCATATCGGACTCTGGATCTCTAGTTGATTGACATGTCACCTCCATGTTTTACTGACGTAATGATGACAGGCTCCTTTTATATATTGTCGTTTTATGTTTCTAACTTGGGAGTTACAGCCTTGCTTAATTGATGAAGCTCTGAAATGCTACTTACGATGGCATGGTTTATGGTTTCGTCTTTTGGCCCGTAACTTGCGGGCTTGATCAATTTAATGGCAGCGCAATTCTAGCACGCTGCGGGCCTACATCCCGGGAGTTACGGCCTCTGAATTAAATGAGGCTCCTAGTGAATGAATTAGATTGTATATATGTCAGATATACAAATATTCTTATTGTAAATATTCTTATTTTATACACCTGATGGACTTCATCCTCAAGTTATGTTTTACCTCGATTAATAGGAGAAAATCAGGCATTGTCTGTGTCCTCCTCCTCCTAGTCTATGTTTCCAAGAAATTTTGGGTGGGGATGAGTAAAAGCTGGCAGGATAAATCTCTCCAGTAAGTAAGAACAATTATACATATTTGTGTAAGAGCCTTGGCAGCAACGTCAGAGTTGGGTAGAACCATACCAATGGTAAATAAAGGTAGGAATAACACAATCAGTTATAAGACAAAAGGTAATGAAACCCAAACATTTATTTTAACATACCTATACTGCTTTTCTTTTAAAAGAGAATGAACAGAACATCTCAGATCCAACGTATAGAGCCGGATCACAGTGTTGACTTAAGACTAGACCGTGGCATTACAGGTTGCCTCAATTAATCTAAACTGTCTGGAATTCAAGAGCCCCAGAACTAGCCACAGCTCTATCAAAATCATGTTATATATGTTAGAAACGTCTACAATGAAGAAAATCACATGACACAGGATATTTTCTCCCCCTCTAACCTGACATGCTTCAGCAAGGAGTATAACTGAACTGCAAGTGCACAAACATTTGGGGAAAATACATGTTTAAGCTTGTCTAATGGCTCTAATACATACTTTTTGAATACAAGCTTACCCACTGGACTATTCTGCATTCTAGCCATCTACGATTCCATCTATAACACAGCCTTTCAGCAATATAAATCAGCGGTGTGCAAACTGAAAAATGGGCTCCTTGGTGGGTCTTAAAGCTTACAACTTGGGGCATAGAAATTATACTGAAAACAAAAAATATGTGCCATCCATTTACACTGCAAATAAATTTGTAGAGAAAGCGGTGAGGAAAAAAGATATGGACATTAAAGGAGGGGGTACAAGATAAAGCAGAAAGACGGATACAAGGATTTAGTCTGAAGGACATTGTCCAATTTTTATTGTGACAAGAACAGTGGGTGCTATAATGGGATGCCTGTTATCATCACACAGCTGAAGGGTGGTCCCGATCAAAAAGCTTAGTCACCCCTGCTCTAATCAATCTATTTTAATAGCTGAACAATGAGCCTCATTCAATTCGGAGGCCAACAACAAGTTTACAATTATTTAGATAACATATATTTTGATAACAAAATGTAACCTGTGACACACTAGGATTGCCCACAACTGATGCACTTTTACCATCTGAAGAATCACTTTAATACACCGACAATGGCCTAAAGCAGTGTTTCTCAACTCCAGTCCTCAGGAGCCACCAACAGCTCACATTTCATGTATATCCCTGCTTGAGCACAGGTGAGCTAATCACAGGCTCAGTAATTCTGTTTAACCACCTGCTGAGCATCTGATTAGCTCACCTGAGCTCAAGCAGGGATATACGTAAAATGTGAACTGTTGGTGGTCCCTGAGTATTTAGCATTTGCCACTCATTGCCTGTCAATGCTTCCAATGCTATGTTAACAAATGTCTGTACTATAGTAAAAGAATGATATGGTGAAAGTAAAGATCACACTTTATTTGTATTTGTCTATACATGTAAATACATCCAGAATATTTCAAAGTATCCCCACAATATGTAGAAAATCTGAAACTCTTCCTGTCCATCACCCTCAGGTCTTCAGTAAATATAGGCCTAGAGAAGTCTTTATGTATAAATAATGCCCATGGATGTCAAGAGAACTTTCTTTAGGTAAATCTACTGACAACCCTATCTAGAACAATGTGACTTAGGACCATATTAAATTTCAACCCTGTTAGTCCAACGTGAAGCACGTAACGGCTGCAGGCTCGAAATTTCAGTGAGTTACGGTGCTATTAAATTAGAAGGGCTGCGAGCTATGAGCTGGAGACGCTTAATCGTAAACCAGTTGTCGGCCATCGGAGTTGCAGGCTAGAGATCAAACAATTAAGCAAGCCCACAGTTCCGGGTTTAGATGGCGCCAATGCAAACAGAGACCGTCAGCATTGCGTCACAAGAAAATGGAGGATGGATGCCAAAGTCTTACGGGGATCAATACGAGTTACGAGTGAACCCACACTCCAGTCATAATGCAATATTAATAAAGTCGCAAATATGATATTCTATCATATGGGAGTTACAGTATATGTACTAACACATTGACTGCCAGGATCGATATAACACCATCAAAACACAAGAAATCAAGTATTTTTTGGAGCCGATTTGCTGGCTTGAGAATGTTGTGCTATTAATTCTAAGACCTAAAATCACTTTCCCTTTTAATTTTAGTACAGTAGTGTGTTTTTATTTGCATTACAAGTCCTACGTATTGGACTCTACCCCCTTGCGGTTCCTCTCGAGTACTCGTTGGACTCTGGGCTCCATTTGCGTGTTACGGGATTGCTCGCGAGTGACTCGTTGCAATTTAATAGCTAAATTGAAGACATAGTAGGTACAGGCTTGACGGATCAAAGGATTTACGGCCGCGAAGTACAACGTTGCTCAACCCGAAAGCTTTTTTCACATCTAACCCGCAAGTCATCTGCAGCCTGCATTATGGGACTTCTTAACACGCAAATTGCCCTAATATGAGAGTTACGGGCTACGTTTCAACACATAGGGCTGATAATCCTACATTTCTACATTTTTATGTAATCAAACATTTGATACTTTTGAAATACACATTTTTCATGTCAAACAGCAGTGGACACTTTCATGAAAAATGTATATGAACAAAGACTATTGAAAAAAAAAAATGTGACATATGTCATCCATTTACAATACCCCAGCACTGTTATGAAGTAAGATGTATATGTTATACATGTGGCCTGCAGAGAATTATACATGTTAAGACATACATTGCCATTTTCCCACCAAAGACTGAAACCATTTTTGATCCCACTTTTAACCAGCAGAATAAGTTATTTTATGGTTATTAAATATATTCTTGTAGCATAATAACAATGAGTTTTTTCACTAAACACCACTTGCGTTGATCAATGTCTATCAACTCCCTCGCAAATGATTCAGAATTACAGGTCTGCAAGCAGAGGGAGGGATCAGTACAGAGCAAAGTGAGAAGAGGGGGTTTGAACACAAACTGCTCAGCCAGACTGAGAGGAAGGATGAAGCCCGCACTGCAGGTGAGAGAGAGAGAGAGGGTGAGGAGAGTGCAAGCAAATGAAGGAGTGAGAGTGTGTGTGAAAGTGTTTGAAGGAACTAGACTTCATGTGACTAAAGGAGCAAGAGTATGAGTGATTGAAGGATGGAAACTGTAAGTGAATGAGGAAATGAGAATGTGAGTGATCGAAGGATAGAGATTTCATGTCAAAAATCGACTGAGTGATTGAAGGAGGGAAACTGTAATTGAATGAGGAAGTGAGAGTATGAGTGATTTAAGGATGGAGACTTCAAGTCAATAAAGGACCGAGTGACTGAAGGAGGGAGACTGTAAGTGAACAAAGGAGTGAGAGTGTGAATGATTGAAAAGTAGACTTCAAGTGAATAAAGGAGCAAGAGTATGAATAATATAAGGAAGGCGACTTCAAGTGAATAAAAGAGCAAGAGTATGAGTGATTGAAGAAACAAGACTAAGTGAATGAAGGAGTGAGAGTATGAATAACTGAAGAAAGAAGACTCCAAGTGAATAAAGGAGTGAGTGATTGAAGATGGCAGACTATAAGTGAATGAAGGAGTGAAAGTGTGAGTCATTGAAGAAAGGAGACTTAAAGTGAATAAAGGAGCGAGAAAATGAATGATTGAGGGAAGGCGACTTCAATCAAATAAAGGAGCGAGAGTATGAGTGATTGAAGGAGGGGGACTGTAAGTGAATGAAGGACTGTGAGTGTTAGTAATTGAAGGAAGAAGACTTCAAGTCAATAAAGGATTGAGCATATGAGTGATCGGAGGAGGGAGACTGTAAGTGAATGAAGAAGGAAGAGTGTTAGTGACTGAATGAGGGAGACTGCAAGTGAATGAAGGAGTGAGAGTGTGAGTGATTGAAGGAAGAAGGCTTCAAGTGAATAAAGGAGCAATAGTATGAATGACTGAAATTTGGAGATGTCAAGTGAATAAATTAGAGAGAGTATGAATTTTTGAAGGAAGGAGATGGCAAGTGAATGAAGAAGGAAACGTGTTAGTGACTGAAGCAGGGAAACTATAAGTGAATTTAGGAGTGTGAGTGATTGAAGGAAGAACATGAGTGACCTGGAGAGGGACTCTAAGTGAATGAAAAAGGAAAAGTGTTAGTGACTGAGGGAGGTAAACTGCAAGTGAATGAAGGAGGGAAAACCTTAGTGACAGAGCAGAGAGTTTAAGTGAACAAATGAGGATCAGAAAATTAATAAAGCAGGTCAGAATTATTAATATTACTATATTTTAGGTATAATATGATAATATAACACATATATTTCTAGGGGTATATATTTTATATTGAGTTAACATTCAGTAAACAAATGCAAAATGTTGACGGCCACGCTGCTGAAGGAGCACGAGAACATGAGTGAATGAGCATAAATTAAAAGGTTTAGAATGTGTCTGAGATATATTTCAGGGACACCATGTGTGATGAGAGAGTAAACAGAGTGCAAGTAGAAGTGGGATCAGAGAATTAAAGTAAATGAGCAAGAATGGAAGTGATTAATGGGAGAGTGTGTGCCCAATAGTAAAATGAAAGAATAATTGAATGAGAAACAAAACAAGTGAAATAGGGGGAATGTTAGTGAGTATGGCAAAGTGCATGTGAATGAGGAAGAAAGAATGCATGAAAGAGGGAGAAGGAAAACTACCAGAGAAAGTGTCAGTGTGAGTGCATGTAATTTTGAAAAGGGAGAAAGGTTTCCAGTGACAATGCAAACAAAGGGCTAAATACTGAGGGTACAATGTGAGTATAGAAACAGTGTTTGTGTGAATTAAGACACAAACGAGTGACAGTGATTGAAGGAGCTGTGGATGTGAATCAAGGAGCAAAATTTGTGTAACTGAATGAGGAAAAGTGCAAGCAAGCGGGAATTGTACATGAATGAATCAAAGTAATTATGGTTAATGACAGTAAATCAGTTTGCAAAAATAATGCAAGTGGACAAGGAAGCTAGTATAGCATTAGAGTAGGAGTGAGTAGGAACAGTGAAAGCAAATAAGAGAGTTGAACCACAACAATAGAATGAGAGCTGTAGAAAAAACAGTGTAAGTGAATGAGGAAGCTGGAAAGGTTCAAGTACATGAGGAACAGTACATATGTACAAGTGCAAAATAACAATAACTGAGCAGTTACACAAGTACATTAGAGAGTAGGAATAAATCATGGATTATGAACAATACAAGTGTATTAGAGTGTGGAATATTGCATTTGAACAACAGAGCAGCACAATTGCAAGTGAATAAGGAATAACAGAAACAGTGCTAGAAAATTAGGAAACAGGAAAAGGTCAATGAACGAGGGGGCAGGAAGAGTTCAAATTAATTTTAGAAGTGATATGTGAAAAATTGCTAATGATTTTGGAAATAGAAGTAGTACCTATGATTAAAGTAACAGGACTAGTGTGATTCAGAAAGAAGATACAATGCAAGTATTGGTGATACGGGAACAATTTGATTGAATTTGAGAGCCTTGTGAGTGAATTGGGGAGATGAAACCGAGATAATGAATCATGGATCAAGAACAATGCATGTAAATCAGGGAGCAGTAATAGTGAGTTTTATTCAAGAACATCAGCAGAAACAGTGTAAGTGAATGAGGAGAGGATGCTGAAACAATAACATTGTAATTGAGTAGGAATAGTATGGATGAAGGAGGAAGAAGTGAGTATACAACAGATCGAGTGAGTCAATGAGGAAATAAAAAGTATGGGTGAAGCAGAAACACTGCAAGTGAATGAGAATGGAAGCAGTAACAATGCGTGTGTTTAAAAAGCAAGAGCAGTGAGAGTGAATTAAGGGACAGGAAGAGTTAGAGTGAATGAAAACATATCAGGCAGTGCAATCGAATTAAGGAGAAGATTAGAGACTGAATAGGATATAGTGCAAGTGAATAAGGGAGTAAAGTAAAGTAGGAAAAATATTCTAGTTAATCAGGAAGCAGAAACAGGGCACTTAACAGGAAGAAAGTAAATTAATGATATATATCTGGGATCAGGAATAGTGTAAGCAAATTAGGAAGCAGAACAAGTGTGGTACATGTGAGTCCATTAGTAGTGTACATGTAGTTGATTATTTGGATCCAGGATCAGGAACAGTAGCTTCTCAGTAAGAGAACAGAAACAGTGAATAATGGAGCGAAAACTATGCAAGAAATTGTGGAAGCAGGAACAGTGCATAAAAATTAATAAGAAAGAACAGTGTAAATGAATGAAATGGCAGGAACTGAGAGTGTGAATGAAGAAGTGGTAAGTGAATGAGTAAATTATGGAGTAGGAGAAGTTATGGGAGTAAATATGTGAATGAGTGAGCAGTAAATTAGTAAGTGCATGATGGAGATGAGGGAGCAGGAATAAAGCGAGTGAATGAGGAAGCAGAGCAGGAAATATTCCCATCAGCAATAATGCAAATAGTGAGTGCTGCTTATGGTGTCTTTCTATTTTTTGGCTAATCACATATGCTAAACAAAAAGTACCTTGCATAGTAATAAAAAGGAAGTCTTTTACTGTTTTTATAGTAATAAACAGTAAGTCTAGTGTATTGTACCATTTCAGAAGCAGACAGTAAACACTGGAGACTTTGACAGCAACTTAGTTGAAGACATTTTGAGGCAAAGGTTAAGGAGGAGAAAGTCAAAGAATGTAGCATAATCAAGATAAGATTAAAATCACATATGTAGAGTTACATAGATACAGTCGTAAACAGACAAAACTGCAAACGTTTTTACTTCTTCTTGGCCTGAGGTCAGTGCTCCTAGTCAGCTTGCCTTGCCTACTGTGTAAGCAGAATGAAATGTTAAGGGGCTGGTTTAAGCACTTTTCAAGTTAAATATATATATATTTTTAATTCAGCATTAATTAACATGAAAGATGCATGTGCAAATGGTAGCATAGAAAGGCTTTAGCACGAAAATATAATTTAAAAACATTGATCTCCTCAATCATGGCTGCTGATGCACTCCTTCCCCACTTACTTTCTTGTCCTGGACAAGAATGATGTCAAACACAATCAGTATATATTGTATTAATTATGCATGCCAGATTAAATGGAGCATGCTTTGTAGGAGAAGTGAGCTATGGCTGCAATCCAATAACCCTGCCTCATCAAAGGTAATCAAGGGTGGATAATTTCTGAGTCGCCATTAGGTACTTTAGGTAAGACCTAGAAAATGACTAGTTCAAGGGTGGATAACATGATGCTGAATTAGAACTCACAAAGTAAATGAGTTGGTTTGGTGACAATATAAGCCAGTAAGCTGTAAGCTGTTGTTCATCATTTATCTGTCTCTTGATATTTTAGACTAATAAATGAAAATAAGCAGTAAAAAATTGATCATACTACTTTACTACAGTGTCATTAGTTAAAAACCCTCAGGTACTCATTTTAAGGCTGGGAAATGGGACATTCAGAATGCTCCCACTGTCCTCACAGGAGGTGCTCCAACTAGTCAAATGACATTTTCCCACAGTGCAAGTTATAATTGTTCCCTAAGGACTTTCCATATGGGTCTCTAAACTAGAGGTTGAATTTATAACGGGGGATGTGTATTTCAAGCATCTATTTCACGTATGTTTACTGTGGCGTATTTGTAGGGAATTTAAAATATTGACATGTTTTTTGTTGGTTGAATCAAGATCTCTGAATAAGCAGCCCAAGGGCGTTTCTGGGGTGGTGACACAAAACAACATTTGCACCTAAACAACATACTGGCCAAGGCACTGATGGCCTCCTGGAGAAATATCCAGAAAAATAGTCCAGGGTTAAAACAATCTGCTTCTGTGGTAAATGAACATAAAGTCTCACTTTGGACAATCAGATACAGCCAGGGACATGCTCCTTTAGTTTGCCATGTGATTTTTTTTCCACCTTCCCCAATCTTGCCTGAGTTGGTGCATGTTTCAATCCCTGATTTAAATTATATTTGTATATGTCAAATTGTTTGTGTAAAAAGAAAATGGACAAAGATTCATCCTTCAGGCCTAAAGCTTTTTTAGAGGACTGTATTATGTTACTTGGGTGTAGCAGAGTCTTGCATTGATGCCAGCAGCAGTCTTTGTATTGTCACAAATGGTGAAAGTGATAGGATATATACCTTCTTAACCCCAAAACTGTGACGGGTTTGACCTGCAGAAAAAATAAACCCAGCAGAGATGGAGCTGATGTCACAGAGTGCCTAGCTGCAGTTCATGATCACTCAGCCTGGAGTAATGCCCAGAGGTAAATCTTTATATATCTAACACTAGTTGGAAGCATGGCTATTGGAATTTGGGAAGGACAAACTGGCCCTGTATACCAGTATTCTATTGATTCTACAGTGGCTCTGCCCTGAATTACCAACCTGTGAGCCTTGGGCTCATTTGAGGAAACCTTTGCTATGATTCAGAAGTTGGGGATAATGCAAACATTTGATTCTGGTCTATGGTGGATAGAGATAGTAAGGAGCTGGATCTACTGCTTTTACTGTTAAGATGCAGATAGTCTCTGAATTAGATGGCCTTGAGGTATACTATCTCCAGCTGATCCATGGCTTGGATCAAAGATTGTTTTCTGGCATGAGGAGATACAACAAGGTCAGCAATTATAACCAGCATTAGAAGAATGTGTCTGGTATTGTAGGATTATATTTGTTACAAAGTACTGCTGTAGCAAGTTCTAGGATAAACAAAATAAAGGTAATACTCAATGTACAAGTTGAGACTAATGCACAATTCACCAAATAGAAATTGGTAATATTTACAGTAACAATAACCTGAAACACAGTGACTGGGGCTCTTCAAATTAAAGACTATCATAGTGCAATTTATAAGTTTACAAAGAAGTGGATTGGTACCTTATAGTATGGCACACATTTTGTACTTATTTAAATCCCACCATGGATATGTGTGGGAGAGAATTAATTAGGGGTGGAGGTCAATCTTTGCCCTCTGCTACAAGTTCAAGAGTTGACAACTGGACTACTCTAACCATAAAATTCCTGGCCATGAAGTTGAAGGTCTTGAAGCATTCACTGTTTAGCAGCAGCTAATCTTAGGGTGGTGAAGTGTTCACTGCTCACGCTTCACTCCTTCTTTTCTCCAGCCCAGAATCACATTCTACAGAAGCAGCTCTTAAATGGGGACCATCAGGATGTTGTGGGACCCAAGAAGCAGTCCCAGCCATCGCAGATAAGCTGTGTTGTGCTGCCTAGCAGCAATTCCCTGCCTAGGAAGGCAAGGAGTTCAATAAATGTTATCCCCAGTAGAAGAGGTGACAAATTGTGCAGATGGGTAATCAATTAGAATCCAAGTCAGAAATGTTCCCATTTATTCAGGAAGGTGATATAGCTACTGATGGCACCCTCCAGCAGAAGAGTCACATGGAAGTGATGGAATATCCAGGAGATGTTGTAGATGGACAATCAGTTGGTATCCCTGCTGGAGTTTCGGAGGAGGCATAGCTGATGCTAGTACATCACAGGATATCATGCTGTAGGGCATTCCTACAGAATCCATCAGAATTTCTCCTAGCTAACAAGGAATATGCGCAACCTAGCACATGCATTGAACTGCTCAGCTGCAATTAGAAGAGCTGTGTGTGGAGCTTGTACACTTGCTCTGATGGTTGGAGCAACTAGTGTTACCCCTGGTAACATCAGCAGACCAGAATAGCCAGAAGTAACTGCTGGAACGGCCTTTACAGCAACCCCAGGTTTACTTATGCACTTCTGGTTGCACCTCAGCCCAGGACCTTTTTAACAAGACTAGGAGAGTCTCATTGCAGCAACAGATTGATAACCTACATTGTTATCTAGTAGAGTAATTATAGCCAGGTTCATCAAAGACACATCCCTGCCAGGAGTATCTGTATTGGGGAAGCAGTACATGTGGCACCAATTATTTTCACTGTATGTGTATAGTAGGGAATAATTACAGTTTCTGTGTTTAATGAGAAGTACAATATTTGGACGTCAAGAAAATTGAGAACATAAAAGTCACCTTTCATGCCATTGTGGGTGTGATAAAAGACAAAAATGGTAGGTACTTAACAAAAGAAGATCAGATAAAGAAGAGGTGGCAGGAATAGACTGAAGATACAGTCATGTGCATAAATATTGGGACATCGACACAATTCTAAACTTTTTGGCTCTATACAACACCACAATGGATTTGAAATGAAACTAACAAGATGTGCTTTAACTGCAGACTTTCAGCTTTAATTTGAGGGTATTTACATCCAAATCAGGTGAACGATGTAAGAATTACAACAGTTTGTATATGTGCCTCCCACTTTTTAAGGGACCAAAAGTAATGGGACAGATTAACAGTCATAAAACAAACTTTCACTGTTTAATACTTGGTTGCAAATCCTTTGCAGTCAATTACAGCCTGAAGTCTGGAACGCATAGACATCACCAGACGCTGGGTTTCATCCCTGGTGATGCTCTGCCAGACCTCTATTGCAACTGTCTTCAGTTCCTGCTTGTTCTTGGGGCATTTTCCCTTCAGTTTTGTCTTCAGCAAGTGAAATGCATGCTCAATCGGATTCAGATCCGGTGATTGACTTGGCCATTGCATAACATTCCACTTCTTTCCCTTAAAAAACTCTTTGGTTGCTTTTGCAGTATGCTTCGGGTCATTGTCCATCTGCACTGTGAAGCGCCGTCCAATGAGTTCTGAAGCATTTGGCTGAATATGAGCAGATAATATTGCCCGAAACACTTCAGAATTAATCCTGCTGCTTTTGTCAGCAGTCACATCATCAATAAATACAAGAGAACCAGTTCCATTGGCAGCCATACATGCCCACGCCATGACACTACCACCACCATGCTTCACTGATGAGGTGGTATGCTTTGGATCATGAGCAGTTCCTTTCCGTCTCCATACTCTTCTCTTCCCATCACTCTGGTACAAAAGTTGATCTTAGTCTCATCTGTCCATAGGATGTTGTTCCAGAACTGTGAAGGCTTTTTTAGGTGTTGTTTGGAAAACTCTAATCTGGCCTTCCTGTTTTTGAGGCTCACCAATGGTTTACATCTTGTGGTGAACCCTCTGTATTTACTCTGGTGAAGTCTTCTCTTGATTGTTGACTTTGACACACATACACCTACCTCCTGGAGAGTGTTCTTGACCTGGCCAACTGTTGTGAAGGGTGTTTTCTTCACCAGGGAAATAATTCTTTGGTCATCCACCACAGTTGTTTTCCGTGGTCTTCCGGGTCTTTTGGTGTTACTGAGCTCACCGGTGCGTTCTTTCTTTTTAAGTATGTTCCAAACAATTTGGCCACACCTAATGTTTTTGCTATCTCTCTGATGGGTTTGTTTTGTTTTTTCAGCCTAATGATGGCTTGCTTCACTGATAGTGACAGCTCTTTGGATCTCATATTGAGAGTTAACAGCAACAAATGCAAATAGCACACTTGAAATGAACACTGGAGCTTGTATCTGCTCTTTGTAAATAGGATAATGAGGGAATAACACACACCTGGCCATGGAACAGCTGCGCAGCCAATTGTCCCATTACTTTTGGTCCCTTAAAAAGTGGGAGGCACATATACAAACTGTTGTAATTCCTACATTGTTCACCTGATTTGGATGTAAATACCCTCAAATTAAAGCTGAAAGTCTGCAGTTAAAGCACATCTTGTTAGTTTCATTTCAAATCCATTGTGGTGGTGTATAGAGCCAAAAAGTTTAGAATTGTGTCGATGTCCCAATATTTATGGACCTGACTGTATATACAGGAAGGATCGTAACAGCAGTGATGACTTCAATAATTTGTCCAACGAGCTGGAGCCAGACATCTTTGAGAGCGAAGTGAGATGGACCCTAGGATGTCTTGCTGATAATAAGGCTGCAGGAGGTAATGGAATCCCAATTGAACTATTCACATTTCTACAGGATGATGCTGTGAACATGTTACTTGCCTTATGCCAATGCATTTGGAAAACTCAACAATGGCTAAGAGACTGGAAAAGGTCAGTCTACATCCCAATCCCCATAAAAGGCAGTGCAAAAGAGTGCTCCAATCATCGAACAATTGCACTCAATTCATATGCCAGCAAGGTAATGCCTAAGATTCTACAAGCTCAACTCCAACAATATATGGACCAGGAACTACCAGATGTGCAAGCCGGGTTCTGCAGAGGAAGAGGCACAAGAGATCAAATTGCCAATGTCCGATAGATAATGGAGAAAGCAAGAGAGTTAAAAAAAAAAAAAAAACATTTACTTCTGCTAGACTATTGTAAAGCCTTTGACTGTGTGGATCACAACAAAATGTGGCATGTGCTTAAAGAAATGGGAGTACCAGATCATCTCATCCTCCTCCTAAAGAGTCTGTATGTCGAACATGGGACAACAGAATGGTTCAAGATCGGAAAAGGAGTGCGTCAAGATTGTATATCACCTTATTTATTCAACTTATATGCAGAGTACATCATGCATATGGCTGTATGAATCCAAAGCCGGAATTAGTATTGCTGGAAGGAATATCAACAACCTCAGATACGCCAATGATACTATTCTGATGGCTGAAAGTGAGGAGGAACTAAAGGACTTATTGATGAGGGTAAAAGAAGAGAGTGCAAAAGTTGGCCTGATGCTCAATGTTCCTGGCAAATAGACGGGGAAGAAGTGGAGGCAGTGACAGATTTTACTTTCCTTGGATCCAAGATCTCTGCAGATGGTGACTGTAGTCATGAAATTAAAAGACATTTGCTTCTGTGGAGGAAAGCTATGGGAAGCTTGGACAAGCTAGTAAAAAGTAAAGATATTAAACTATCAACATAGGTCTGCATAGTTCGAACTATGGTATTCCCAGTAGTAATATACGGATGTGAGAGCTGGACCATAAAGTCTGAGCGCCGTAGAATTGACGCCTTTGAATTGTGGTGTTGGAGAAGACTGCTTAGAGTCCCTTGGACTGCAAGAAGATCCAATAAATCAATACTTCATGAAATCAAGACAAACTGTTCACTATGATCATGAGGCTGAAGTTCAAATATTTCGGCCATATTATGAGATGACAGGATTCCCTAGAAAAGACTCTGATGCTGGGAAAGATTGAAGGTACAAGAAGAAGGGGATGACAGAGGCAGAGATGGATAGATTAAGTTACTGAAGCAATGAACATGAACTTGATGGAGCTCAGAGGGGCAGTGACTGAGAGGTGCACCTGGCATTCTGTGGTCCATAGAGTCACAGAGAGTTGGACGAGACTGAACGACTAAACAACAACAACAACATTTGTGTAGTATATAAGAAAAAAATATCCAGTTTGTGAGAAAAAAAAATAACTACGGTATATGCAATGTGTAAGAAGAAAATATTCAGTTTTTTGGTAAAATAAAAGTTGTTTAATGAAAAATACACAATTTAAATAGCATATGAGGATGAAACAGGATTTGTGAAACATGCAAGCATGCAAGGAAAATATATCATTTGCGAAGCGTATGAGAATAAAATATACATTTGTGAGGAAAAATATAATTTGTACAGTGTGTGAGGAGATAGACGTTATGTGAGTAAAAAAAATATAGGTTTTGTAGTACGAGGAGTAAATATTAATGTTTAATGGCACAATATATATTGTGTAGTAACTATTCATTAAAAAAGATATGTTGTTTGAGTTATCACTCTCTTTTAGTTGAGGATTGTACAAGTGTAAGGTATTTTTTAACTAAAAGCATAATTTAGGCATTTAAATGGCCATTGATGGACTGCCAGAATAAGCCACCATTTTTGTTTCATTAACATAACAATTCTATGTTTTTTGATTTGACATAAATCTTCCTCAGCTATATTGTAATGTATTTTCAGGAAAGCCTAATCTGACTTCATCACTGACTGCATCATGAGTATGTTCTCCTAACCAGTTTAAAAAAAAATATCATTTAATGCTACTTCAGTCAGGAAGAGCTTACTAGAGTAAGTTACCCTGTCAGGTGACTGCTCGGATTGGTTACACGTCTGCTCAGCATCCTCCATTTCATGTATGGTCAATGCACTGGAAAAGAGAACGCATAAGGTTTAATAGAAATGTACTGATGAAAAAAACAGTTAATGGATTACCTAATATAAATATTATATCACTATGCCACTGAGATAAAGTACAGACTAGAGGAATAAGATATCATCAACACAAAGTATGGAAGTATTTGCTCTTGTATCAATTGTGGTAAAAAAAAAACACAATCAAGAAAGGTCCACTTTAAAATTAAAATATGTAAAAATAACATTTATAAAAAAGTGTTAGGTGAAAACACAGTTTCTCCTCACAAATTTTATTTTTTTCCCACAATTTACTTCACATGCTACACAAACTATTTTCTACTTACATTATATAAAGCTGTATGTTTTGTAGTTTAATCAGTAAACACAGTTTGTGGGGTTTGAGGGGAACACAGATTCACAGAAGTATAAAAATATGTTTATGTCAAGCTTGGCTAGTTGCTGAAATGTATGTTTGTTACTGTAAAATCACAAACATCACTGTAGGAATGTATGCCAATCAGGCAACATATGGCTTTTGCAATAAAAGATAAAAATATGATATAAAATCCTTTATAATTATCACATATATAGTTGTGAGCAGGCGAGCCAGCCAGAGCCGTTGCTCATGCTTGCGGGCTCGCATAGCGAGCCCTCGGTCCTCGCTATCGCAAAGTGAGGGCCTCAGTTGCTGGCATGGAGCGCCGAAGGCGCTCCATGCCAGCAACTGTGACCCTCGCAAAATTTACTTTGTAACGCAAACAACACGACACACCAACTGCGACCCTCGCAAAGGTACCTCGCAACGCAAACAACATACGAGACACGTTAACACTCATTACGACCTCGCAAAAATCGGCCGCAATTTTGCGAACATGAAAAAATCAAAACACAATAAATACACAGCACATACATAAAAAGCTTACCTACAGCAAGAGGGAGCATCCAGGACCTCAAAAAAGAAACTTACACCTTCATTTAACTAAAAATAAAAGAGTTTAGACACAAAAAAATTCTCTAAGCGAGAGAAAAAATGTCCGCCGAACAAAAGGAAAACGAGGCTACAGCACTCTAAACACGCAAAACACAAGAAACTCGCAAAACACCACAAAAGACCTACGGATATTCCGCTAAGACGCATACCACACATTACCCGCCATTTTACGAGAATGCGGAAGTACAAGACTACGCTAACGGTTTTGTCTCGCGCACGCACAGTATTACACTGCACACATTCAGCACGCTTACACAGCAGCTCTACACCACTAATGCTGCAGCAACATCAAAACACATTGCCAGCTCTTCAACACAATGCTTCAAAATACGTAAAGTATATTCATTTATTAATGTATTATAGATTTCATTATTATACACCAAACAGCATTAGCTACCTTACAATTTCATTGCCGTCATTTTTTGACGGGCAATTCGCTAGTACTAGAGATAAAACTCAGGGCCCTCTCAAAAGGAAAAATATAAAAAAAATTAAGACATAGTTGCCAAAAATTTGTGTCAAACAGCCATTTAAATTAGAGACAGAGAGCTTGAGGAGATAATAATACTCGGGCTGTTTTTGAAGAGAAAATACAGTTTGTGTGAAAAAACTAATTTTTATTAAAAAGAAATGTGAAGAAATATATGCATCTGATGGAGAAATGATAGTTTGTAGTGTGCAAGGAAAATACAATGTGTACAGAAAAAATACAGTTTTTATAATGTGAGGAAAATATACAACTTATGTGGAGAAATGGCATCATTTGTATACAAAGGGAAGAAAAAATAAAGTTTATGAGGAAAAACTACAAATTTTCATTATATATTATATAAGGTAAAATGTATAACTTATGTGGAAAAATTTGTTTCTGTAGTATTTCAGGAAAACACACAATGTGTGAGGTAAAAATACACAACTTATATAAATAACACGTGTGTGTAGTATGTGAGAAAAAAACACAATATTTGAGATAAAAATGCACAATTTATGTAGAGAAAGTAGTTTGTGTAGTATGTGAAGAGAAAATACAATGCGTGAGGTCAAATACAGTTTGTGAGGAAAAACTACACCGTTTTCATTATATAAGGTAAAATATACAACTTATATATAGAAATTACAGTTTGTGTGGTATGTGAGGAACAAATATAATGTGTGAGGTAAAATACACAACTTATTATTATTATTATTATCGTTTATTTATAACGCGCCAACATATTCCGTAGCGCTGTACATAAGATAAGTTCAAGACAAAGATACATACAAGTTAACACATAGTAAAACAAGGAGGGCCCTGTCTTTGAATTTGGAATCCAGTGTCCATGGTGCTTTCCCTAAAACACCTTGTGGGATTGAAACTCGCAGACTTACATCCTAAAGGTATTGTGTGAGGGAAAGGAGGGAGAGAGATTTGAGAGTGTGTTAGGGTGAGAGGTGATACGCTTCTTTAAAGAGATGTGTTTTTAGAGAGGATTTGAATGATTTGAGGTTGGAGGATAGTCTGGTGGAGCGAGGCAAGGAGTTCCAGAGAATAGGGGCAGCACGAGAAAAGTCCTGAAGGCGAGAATGAGAAGAGGTGATAAGAGTTGTGGAAAGAAGGTCATTAGCAGAGCGAAGAGGGCGTGTGGGGGAGTATTTGTAGATGAGACCAGAAAGGTATGGGGGAGTAGAAATAAACTTATGTAGAGAAATAACAGAGTGTGTGAGGAGAAAACACAGTGTGTGAGGTAAAATACACAACCTATGTAGAGAAATTACACAATTTGTGTAGTATGTGAGGAAAAAACAAGCATGAGGTAAAAATACTGTTTGCGAGGAAAAACTAGTTTTCATTATATAAGTTAAATTATATAACTTGAGCAGCAAAATGACAGTTTGTGTAGTATGCAGGGAAAAAATACAATGTGTGAGGTAAAAATAGTTTGTGGGGAGTACACCGTTTTTGTTATATAAGGTAAAATATATAACTTATGTAGAGAAATAACAGCTTGTTTAGTATGTGAGGAGAAAATATGATGTATGAGGTAAAATACACAACTTATGTAGAGAAATAACAGAGTTTGAGTAGTGTGTGATGAGAAAACACAGTGTGTGAGGTAAAATACACAACCTATGTAGAGAAATTACACAATTTGTGTAGTATGTGAGGAAAAAACAAGCATGAGGTAAAAATACTGTTTGCGAGGAAAAACTAGTTTTCATTATATAAGTTAAATTATATAACTTGAGCAGCAAAATGACAGTTTGTGTAGTATGCAGGGAAAAAATACAATGTGTGAGGTAAAAATAGTTTATGGGGAGTACACCGTTTTTGTTATATAAGGTAAAATATATAACTTATGTAGAGAAATAACAGCTTGTTTAGTATGTGAGGAGAAAATATGATGTATGAGGTAAAATACACAACTTATGTAGAGAAATAACAGAGTTTGAGTAGTGTGTGATGAGAAAACACAGTGTGTGAGGTAAAATACACAACTTATGTAGGGAAATGACACAATTTGTGTAGTATGTGAGGAAAAAACAAGCATGAGGTAATAACACTGTTTGCGAGGAAAAACTACACTGTTTTCATTATATAAGTTAAATTATATAACTTGCGAAGCAAAATGACAGTTTGTGTAGTATGCAGGGAAAAAATACAATGTGTGAGGTAAAAATAGTTTGTGGGGAGTACACCGTTTTCGTTATATAAGGTAAAATATATAACTTATGTAGAGAAATAACAGCTTGTTTAGTATGTGAGGAGAAAATATGATATATGAGGTAAAATACACAACTTATATAGATAAATGGCACAGTTTGTGTAGTGTGTAAGGAGAAAATGCAATTTGTGAGGCAAAAATAGTTTTTATAATAGTGTGATGCAAAATATACAATTTATGTAGAGAAATGACCCAGTCTGTGCAGTGTGTGAGGAGAAATACAATTTGTGAGAGGAATAACAGAAAGTTATAGTGTTTGAGGAACAAATGGACAACTTTTGTGGTGAAACTACAAACATTAACTGGCTGGGATGAAAAATGAGTTTGTGTGGAAAATACAGTTTGCACAGTGTGAGGACAATTACAAATGATCTGTGGAGAAGTGATATGGATTGTGAAGTTTGAGAGTAACAAATAAATGTGGTTTGAGTGGATTAAAATAAAATTTGTGATCAGATAATACATAAATATGTGTTATGTGGAAGGAGTTTGTAAACAAAGAAGTTACAGAGCTGTGTAACTACATTGCACTGTATGTGTCCGGCAGGGGGCCCCATGTTGTCATGTTGTTGTGTGTCCAACAGGGGGCCCCGTGTTGTCATGTTGTTGTGTGTCCGGCAGGGGGCCCCGTGTTGTCATGTTGTGGTGTGTCCGGCAGGGGGCCCCGTGTTGTCATGTTGTTGTTGGACTTGTTGTTGGTAAAGTTTTGCTGAGAGGAAAGAGGCGGCTGTGAGTCGGGCTGTGATGCGGGTCTCGCTGTGCTCCGTGTGTAGTTAGCTGTGTATATCTCAGTGTGTAGTTAGTTGTGTGTCACTCTGACTCGTGTCCCCGGTTCCCCCGGTGCTCCCGGTGCCGGGTCCCAGCTGTCTATGAGCGCCCCCCCGGTGATCCGGCCGCCCAGCCCCGCGGGCCCCGGCCTGTCCCTGCACATCCAGATCGGCCTGAGCCGGGAGCCTGTCCTCCTGCCCGAGCCTGGCGAGCTCAGCCTGGGGGCCGTGCGGGAGATGGCCTGCTCCATCGTGGACCAGAAGGTGAGGCCCGACATGGACACGAACACACAACTACTGCATACAGAGCACAGAACTAGTGTACATAGGATACACAGTATGGGCACAAACACAATTAGTGTACACCGGACACACAACTAGTATACGCAGAAAGGACAGACACCTACTGCACAAAGGATACACACCATGGACACTTACACACAACTAGTGTACATAGACAGGATACACAGCATGGACACAACTAGTGTACATAGACAGGATACACAGCATGGACACAACTAGTGTACATAGACAGGATACACAGCATGGACACAACTAGGGTACATAGACAGGACACACAACTACTGCACAAAGGGTACACGCCATGGACACTTACACACAACTAGTGTACATAGACAGGATACACAGCATGGACACAACTAGTGTACATAGACAGGACACACAACTACTGCACAAAGGGTACACACCATGGACACTTACACACAACTAGTGTACATAGACAGGATACACAGCATGGACACAACTAGTGTACATAGACAGGATACACAGCATGGACACAACTAGTGTACATAGACAGGATACACAGCATGGACACAACCAGTGTACATAGACAGGATACACAGCATGGACACAACCAGTGTACATAGACAGGATACACAGCATGGACACAACCAGTGTACATAGACAGGATACACAGCATGGACACAACCAGTGTACATAGACAGGATACACAGCATGGACACAACCAGTGTACATAGACAGGATACACAGCATGGACACAACCAGTGTACATAGACAGGATACACAGCATGGACACAACCAGTGTACATAGACAGGATACACAGCATGGACACAACCAGTGTACATAGACAGGATACACAGCATGGACACAACCAGTGTACATAGACAGGATACACAGCATGGACACAACCAGTGTACATAGACAGGATACACAGCATGGACACAACCAGTGTACATAGACAGGATGCACAGCATGGACACAACCAGTGTACATAGACAGGATGCACAGCATGGACACAACCAGTGTACATAGACAGGATGCACAGCATGGACACAACCAGTGTACATAGACAGGATGCACAGCATGGACACAACCAGTGTACATAGACAGGATGCACAGCATGGACACAACCAGTGTACATAGACAGGATGCACAGCATGGACACAACCAGTGTACATAGACAGGATGCACAGCATGGACACAACCAGTGTACATAGACAGGACGCACAGCATGGACACAACCAGTGTACATAGACAGGACGCACAGCATGGACACAACCAGTGTACATAGACAGGACGCACAGCATGGACACAACCAGTGTACATAGACAGGACGCACAGCATGGACACAACCAGTGTACATAGACAGGACGCACAGCATGGACACAACCAGTGTACATAGACAGGACGCACAGCATGGACACAACCAGTGTACATAGACAGGACACACAGCATGGACACAACCAGTGTACATAGACAGGACACACAGCATGGACACAACCAGTGTACATAGACAGGACACACAGCATGGACACAACCAGTGTACATAGACAGGACACACAGCATGGACACAACCAGTGTACATAGACAGGACACACAGCATGGACACAACCAGTGTACATAGACAGGATACACAGCATGGACACAACCAGTGTACATAGACAGGACACACAGCATGGACACAACCAGTGTACATAGACAGGACACACAGCATGGACACAACCAGTGTACATAGACAGGACACACAGCATGGACACAACCAGTGTACATAGACAGGACACACAGCATGGACACAACCAGTGTACATAGACAGGACACACAGCATGGACACAACCAGTGTACATAGACAGGACACACAGCATGGACACAACCAGTGTACATAGACAGGACACACAGCATGGACACAACCAGTGTACATAGACAGGACACACAGCATGGACACAACCAGTGTACATAGACAGGACACACAGCATGGACACAACCAGTGTACATAGACAGGACACACAGCATGGACACAACCAGTGTACATAGACAGGACACACAGCATGGACACAACCAGTGTACATAGACAGGACACACAGCATGGACACAACCAGTGTACATAGACAGGACACACAGCATGGACACAACCAGTGTACATAGACAGGACACACAGCATGGACACAACCAGTGTACATAGACAGGACACACAGCATGGACACAACCAGTGTACATAGACAGGACACACAGCATGGACACAACCAGTGTACATAGACAGGACACAACCAGTGTACATAGACAGGACACAACCAGTGTACATAGACAGGACACAACCAGTGTACATAGACAGGACACAACCAGTGTACATAGACAGGACACACCATGGACGCTTACACACAGACACACTACTACTGCACATAGGACGCACAGACAGCAGTGCACAACTAGTGTACAGTTTGTATAGGGTAGGTGGAACAAATATCCAGATTTTTAGGTGTGATGGAAAATATACATCTTAGGTGTAAAAAGTATACAGTTTGTGTAGTATGTGGGGATAATGTACAGTTGTTTTGCCAAAATATATTTTTGTGTGCAGAAAAATGACATGACACACAGACACAGCATGGACACTAACACAACACACCGTATATACAAAGACAGGACACATATATACTGTTGGACACTAACATGCAACTAGTGTACACAAACAGGACACACAGCATGGACACTCACACTAATAGTATACAGACACAACTCGTTTACAGAACCAGGGCTCACAGGCAGGTCTTGCCAATAAACACAACTAATGTACATAGGGGACAGTACAGGATGCACTGCAGAGGGACACAAGTAGTACACTGTATGCTGGACACAGATACACTACCAAAACACATTTGGATACATATAAAGATACATAACAAGTAAACATTTATATAATTACTTCTCACTGCTGCACAAATTCAGTAAGTCATACACACAGCTGCACTGCTTCACAATCATGATACAGTCAGGATACACACTTCTGGGCAAAGGCCTAATAACTAATACACATACATCACACTGCTACATGTAGATGCATAATTAGTTCACATTATATTAGATTCAGTTAATATTTACCAATATGTGATTAGTGACACATCGATTAATATATATTATTGCATAGCTCTCTCTAAATAGTTACACACTCCCACGCTGCAAATAACACAAACTGCTATGCAAAGATTTAATTTACACTACAAGTATAAAAAACCATAACAAGAACCAATAAATAACAAATACACACCACTATAAGTCACAAAGCAATCCATAAATCTGTTGTGCAAATATACAACCAGTGCACAGTACTGCTCAGTATACATACTGTCACACCGCCTGCACAAGTGTTATGAACAACACAACATATCGCTCCCATTGTGCTGTGAAATAATACATTAGTTATGTACATTACCATGTTCTGCAATACTAAATTGGCTGCTGATGCCTGTTTGTAAAATAATACAGCATTTTATTAATTCATTTGAAGCATAGCAGCTAGATAAACATTGTTTAGGAGCCAGTATTATTATTATATAGATAAATATTTGTGTAATAACTATACATTTAGGAGCCAGCCATACACTTTTAGGAGCTCTGGCTCCTGGTATTTGTTAACTCTGATACGACCAGGAAGTTGATTTTATTTTCAAGAGCATTAAAATGGTCTATATATTGTACCAGCAGTGTTTCTCTACAGTAAATCATTTCTGCAATATTCAAAATTGATTTTTGTGGCTCCGGTATGCTAATGTGGGAGTGGCATCTAACTGCCAGATAATATTGGGGTCTTTATTTTGACCAATACAGGAGCAGACTGTAATCCTAATTGGCACATAACTCTTTAGAAAAAAATGGATAACACACCATAAAGCCAGTTTTTTCATGTTCTTTAAGAATAACCAAAAAGAAAACTTGATTTTGGGATGACAGCCCCTTTAAGGAATGAAATAGAAGGCATTAAAGGACACAGAACAACAACTCTGCACTGTGATCAAATATAAAATGACTCCTAAACTAAATCTAGTCACAGACATGACTGCTAGTGAGGTTTTGTGTAACTGTTGCCCTACACTGAAAAAGGTAAATAAATGATGGATGTTCCATATAGTTCTGTCTAGGGTGAGGCAGAATGTAACACAATTGTACAGCAAGATGACACGATATGCACAAGTTCACACAGTCTAGATCACTCACCTTGCATTGCATTACAAAGGTAAGGTGCACATGTGAGATAACTACACAAGGTCATGATCTGACTAGGGGTCTCCATGACACACAAACATGATACAAGTTGACTAAGCTCTATGGTAATAGTATATACTGTACAGTAGATGCCTGTAAGAAAGCAGTATTCATATACATTTTATGGCATTTCCAGCTGCACCCAAACAGGCCTATACACACAGAGGCCGGGGCCAGGACAAGCCAGATATCACATCACAACCTCACAGCAGCACCTCCTGTGTGCATGAATAGAGGAGGAGCAGGAGGGTGAAATGTAAAACCTGCTGCAACGTCTGCATGCGACATACAGGAAGTGCTGCTCTTACTTTAAGTTGAAGAATGAGCAATGGTTAGGACACATTACACAGGATGAAATCATCAGAGTGAAAAGGAAGACATACACTGCATTGTAAAGAATATATGTATTATGTTATGTAATTATACACACAATATAACAGGGCAGCACCTACATCTCATATATTGTATTTAAAGATTATTAGGTAGTGGACAAGTTTGTTTTGGCCGTACTGAAGTGTACAGATCGCTCACATTAAAGCGATATGGAAGATTCCTGGATTTTAGTAGAAATATAACATACCTGTGTGTATATATTTACTTTTATGATCTATATTTTATTAAGAAGTGCTCATAAGCTCTGTTTTTACTGTCTAAAATCAAATAAATAGTCCCTGTATGGGTCTGCCCACTGCAGCATATGCACAGACAGATTGTGTAGGGCAGGATGTGCAGTGTCGTCATAGCCTATCAGGGTAATGTCTCGGCAGCATGTTGCTGAGAGATGTCACTGATTTGTTAGTATGAGACATAGCACATCAAGTACAGAATAGTCTGTGTCTGCATACGTTGCAGAGGGCAGACTCATACAGGGACTATTTTTTTATGTTAGGCAGTAAAACAGAGTGTCAATGCACTTCTTAATGAAATGCAATACATAAAAGTAAATAAACATATATACCTAGTAAAATCCAGGTACTGTCGTAATTTCTTAAATTGGAAAGCCATGTACCTCATAATGTTAGAGTTCAATACGACTGAATATAATCACAATATTTCACAAACAGATGCAAAATGAAATGGGTAAGGTTACAGAAGTAGCACACTTGGAGGTAGCAGTTTTTATAACAGCATTACTTTGTATTTATTGAATTGGTGACTTCTGAAAGTACACTCTGGACACAGATAGTAATACATAGTATGATTTGTTACTGTATATAACAGATAAACACAAGAGTAATGGCATCTAATGTATTTGTAACTGTGCTTTGTACTTGATAAACTGTGGGACCTCAGCATGGCCTCACATGATGCAGTCGTGTGCACCAAGAGACCTCGTAAGACTGGTATTTTTGGTCATTAACCCTTCAGCAGACCTTGATTTAGCTAGTCTTAACTCTTCTGTTGTTTGTAACAAAATATGCAATGTTTAATAATATGATATAATGTGACAAGGCACAAGGTGACCTCATTCTGAGGAAGACTTATTGTAAATGGTTATAAAGGTGATAACACACCACACATGACATGCCTGGGATAGGGCTAAATGAAGGATGTGTATATGTATAGATACTGTATATATAAAAGGACCAAGTACATTATGTGCCAGAGAAAAACAATACTGTAAATATAACAGACATTGTGACTTCCATGAGCAAATATACTGAGTACATTTAATGAACTTCCTTCATCTGGATACATTTCTCTTTCCAATGGCTGCCTGCCAAGATACTCAATCTTCTGGTGTAATTTGTATGTGTATACGTATGTGTATACGTATGTGGGTATATTGTGTGTTCACATAAACACATACACACAAACAGCTCTAGACTACTAATTGTACACATACACACTCATTCTCACTCACACAGCTCTTCACTTCTCTAGACTACTAATTGTGTGTGTATGTATGTATGTATGTATATATATATATATATATATATATATATATATATATATATATATATATATATATATATATATATATATATATATTATCCATACACTAGCTACTTGCCCTTCAAAAATGGCAGGATTAAAATTGTAATCCCATCGGTGCTCATTGCGAGCCTCTCCCCCCGTGTACTTCAACTTTCCTGCTTTGCACTGATCACCTTCGGCGCTCATCGCATGGCTTGCAATGAGTGCCTTCGGCGCTCATTGCAAGCCTCTCCCACTCGCTGTGCTCATTGCAACCCTTTCCTTCCGCCTACTGTATGGTCCGGGCTGCTCATTGCAGGGAATGCCATGTGTCTCTTTCCACCATCTCCCCCCTGTCCCTTCCCTGTGTCTTTATCCTCTGTCCTGCGTGCCTGGCATTGGTGAGTTTTCATCCTGTTTCAGATTTTTTATGTTTTTCGTCCACCATTTTTTTCCCCTCACTTAACCGATTTTGAATTGACGAAAACCCCCATATATGGCTCCAATTCGCTTGCAACCTCACTTCCAGGCTACCTGGCTCTCCCCTGTGCTTTGTGTGAGTGTATAATTATTTTTTTTTTTTATTATTTTGTTTGTTTTTCAGATTTTTAGAGTTGCACGCTTGGCTTGCAGTTGCTACCCCAGGCTCGCAGTCACGTGAAACTGCTCAGCGCCTTAGTGCCATGTGCCTCAACTGCTCGCCTCGCTTAGTGAGGCGAGCAGTGCAATGAGCGCCTTTGGCGCTCATTGCAGACTAAGTCGTGCGTGCGTCGAATACTCGCTGTGGGAAGGACGCAAAAGTGTGACCAACATCACAAACATTACATACACTGACAACTATATATGTGATATATACATACATACATACACTCACAAAGCTCTTCCCCGCTTTAGACTACTAACTGTACACACACACATACTCACAACAGCTCTAGACTATTTATTCATTCTCTTTCAAGCTAATAGTTTGGATGTAATGGCTTCTCTTCCTGATCATTGTCCTGGCGGGGTTAATCTGGTTTGTTATTATCTATGGTAGGATTTGCCTTCACTTTCCCACTCGGTTTATGATCCGAGGAAGCTCCACATCCTCTGCTCACACGGGTCAGGGATTTGTACAACTTGTTGCACACAGACTGCTCTGGCAGGTTATGTTCTTTTCAGGACATTCTTTAACTCTCTTTACTGAGGCTCTAGAATAGTCACAAGTTTTGCTTCAATTTTAAGCCCCAAGCAAGATTAAGACATCAGTATTTGTGTGTGATTTTCAGCTTTAAAATTCACGATTTTAAATTGCAGAAATGTGGGTGTGTTAAGCATTTAAATGTATTTAGGCATTTAAATATATATATATATATATATATATATATTATATTAGATATATTATATTATATATATTATGTGTGTGTGCAAATAAATTGTATATTTGTGTTCAAATTTGAATGTTGCAAAATGAGTTAAACTTATTTTTAAATACAAAACCACTTTATATGCTCCCTCTTTTTTGCCAACCATAAGCTAAATGATGTACTGATATATATATATTTATATATATATATATATATATATATATATATATATATATATATATATATATATATATATATATATATTTCTTTTTATTAGTAATTCCTTAATTTCTAATTTCTCTGGCAATGAGGGAGTTAAAGGTGTAGTTTGGAACTCTCCCTGCACCTCCAAATTATATAATAGTAATCTGGTTTTATTGCATTGGGACATAGATGGGGTTGTTATATGTTTTAATATGACAATGTGGATATTACCTGACCAGGGCATCTAATGCATTAAGAGCAGTATATTTTTATATGCAGGGTAGCCAAGCCGTTGTTATGTCTAATTCTTCTTGAGGGCCTGTTATACAGTAAAACACTAGATTGTATTATTTCCATAGAAATAGGCAGTACTGATTGCTTCTGCACGCTGTTAGAAATGACTGTGATAAATATGCTTTTAATATTCATTTGGCCCTTTCACTTTTTGAGGCCTTTTCCCGATTTATATAGTTGTTGTCACTCTGTTAAAAGATACGGGCTTGCGCATGCTCATCGCAAGGCCCGAACGTTGCGTGTTTGACAGGGGCTGCAATGATCATCGAAGCACTCATCGCGAGGCCAGTAATGTAGAGAGGAAGAAGCATGAAATGAGCGCCAAAGGCGCTCATCGCGAGGCCCAAGAGTACTCATCGCGAGGCTAGCAGAGTAGAGGGTGGTAGAGGCGCTAAAAAGAGTTACGGGCTTGAAAAAAAAATGGCCGACATTTTTATTTCAAGCCCATAGCTCTTAACCTTTGCAAGAGAACACAGGGGTGAGAGAGCGGGGGAAAAGAGACACATGGGAGGGAGAAAACGGGGAAGAGACTAGGGAGGGGGGGGGGACAGACACTGGGGAGGGAGAGTTGAGGGGGGATGAGGTCCGTAAAGAAGAGGGGGGTAGAGGCACTTATTGAAAGGCCCGTGATGAGCGCTGAAGTAGCAGGGGGAGGGGAAGAGGCTCGTAATGAGCGCAGAAGGTAGGCCTGAAATTTACGGGGGGGGGGGGGGGGGGGGGGAGAGAGCCTTGCATTGTGAGGCTTCAAATTTTCATGTCGTCATTTTTGGGCAAGTCACTAGTGATAAATAACTTGTTTTTTTATTTTGGTCTAAAACATTTGTTGCAATTTAATATGTAATTGAAACATAAGCTTGTTTATTTATTTTCTTTTTAAATGACTGAAATGCTCTAAATGTGATGCCGTTGAAAACTATGTATAAAAACAAGTAATTCTGTTGTTTTTTATATCTATAAAATAATTTTAATTGAATTAAATTGAACTTGCACTTTATTTCTGGTAGATATTGGTCACAGAGCTATCACATGCTCATAGCGACTTAAATAATTTGGCAGGAGGAAGATCAATGACAGACACATGGCTATAAAATACCACATTATGTTCAAGTTCCAGCTGACAAAGGGCGCTATTCTAGCAGAAGTAACTCTAACCTGTTATTTTGGCTGTGGGTATTTTTTTTATTTTCTTTAAATGTTTAGATGTATTCTTTTGACTCAAGCACACAATTTATGTTTTATAGCCTCCACACGTAAACCCTGCCTCTTTAAGTCTGATTTCAGGGGGCGTGATCATTTGATCTGACAATATTTAAGCAAGTCTGTAATTTACTTCTTAGACACAGCCAATAGTAAATGAGTCCGTCATCATGACATCAGTAAAACATGAGCATCTGTACTAGTCCTTGTAAGTTTCATGATGTATTAACCGCTTGAGCCCTGGGATCGATATCACACATAAATAACAGTTAAAAATAATATATTTATTTGCATATTTGTGGGTTTGAGACCGTTGTGCAATTGATTCTAAGGTGTTTCCATGCCTTCCATTGCTTTTTATGTACAGTATTGTGTGTTTAATTGCTGCCACAGCTCTAGTAAGTGTTTTTGACAGAAACGTGATGCTTTTTCTAGTTGTGGGTCAGACTTAATTTGCAAGCTAGAGCTAGGGGTCTAATAGAATGTAGATGTGTAAAACATTTTTTTTATTTTTTATTATGGATTCTAATGTTAGTTTATCTTTTACTTCATTCCTAACTGTAGCGTTTATCAGTTTTTGTCCCCTGGTGAACATTAATGAAATTGTTGTAACACAACGCTGAAGTGTCTGTACAATGTTTGGCTGACATACCTACTTGCTGTCTGTCAGTCCTGGATGCAAGAAAGAGTTTCTATTCATGTTTTCATCTTTTAATGTTACATTTATTATTATGCTTATGTAGGGCTTTGCTCTTAGTTGGCTCCTCTTATACATATATTTTTATATGTAATGCCTTCCCTAGATCTTGGTAAATCTTGCTGGTTTCTAATATGTATATAAAGGTGGCAGATTACTTCTCTATGGGTTAACAGCATGTTATTTATTCTATATTTTATGTGGTACAACTGAAAATCTATCATGGATGATGTAATTTTTCATATTATATGTGTTGTCATCACTGATATCATAGATGATGTCATTATTTATATCGTGATGTTATGAATGAGTCACCTAATGTCATAGATGATGTCACAAATAATATAATCAGAAAATCCTTTGCAGGGGGTTGCATGCTAACAATTTCTTGCATTTTTTCCCAATAATTTTTTTTGCCAATAAATTATACATATATTTGTATATGTAATTGCAAACCTGGCTGGCTCCTAATTTGTATAATTTCTATATCCCTATATTTTGTTTCCTGATAGGCCTGAATATTGAGTGGGGAAAGAGCACTAAATGTCACTCAGCAACAACTGTCCCAGTAATCCTACAGTGTTAACTAGTCTGCAAAACTGAAAGTAGCAGATCTTGCAAGATGACAGGAGACGGTATCAGGGAAGTGTTTATGAATAGAATTAGGATTTTTACAGAAATACAGGCCACGCTACAAACCTGTAACGTGAGATTGTGGAGGTCGATCTTGTAGTTGTGTTTTGAATACTTGCATACACTGTTTATCCTTCTTTAAAGGTATCTGGCAGTTTGTGGGATATCCTGTGTGTCTGATTGGGCATCTCATATCAAATACATTTGAGGAATTCTGTATATTTGTAATTCAAAGTACATTTGAAATTCCTTGAGTAAGCTCCACTCCAAGGCACAAATTTAAAACCTATATATACATTTTGTAAACTTTAGGGTAAGTTTATTGTTTGATTGGAGATTTTTTTTCATGCAAAAAAAAAAAAAAAATGTTCACTACTGATTTTCCTCTATTAGATGCATTTATAATCCATGAAACATCCATATACCTTTAAGCTCTAAAAAGAAACTGTAAGGTTGCAGTATGTTGCTGTCCAGTTGCTCTCAGTTTATTCTGCTCTGCTGTGTACTGTTTGCATGAGGCCTTCTGCAGACCAGGCAGCACAATGTTAGGGATTGTCGTTCCATATAATATCATCTAATTGGAACGGCCCAAGGGCTGCCCCTCTCTCCTCTTGGTGACCCTTTTTGTCCTTGTTTTTATGGTAAAAGTTTTTTTTGTTTTTTTTTTGGCTTCTCCACTTGTCGTGTGAGTGTCTAGTGTTAGGAGCTGCTTCCAGATGCTTTCCATCCCTCTCCCACCCGCATCTCCGGGAATTTAGGAGGGGTGATGGCTCATTTTACACTCCTCCCTCTTCATCCGGGGAATTTAATCCTTTTGCTGCCAGATAAGTCTGCAGCACATTGAGGCAGATTGCACT
>CM050168.1:226180609-226225609 GCA_027410445.1 Discoglossus pictus | reverse complement strand
TGTGTATATATATAAAAAAATCTCACAAAGTCATTTTAGCTTATAGTGGGGCAGCACAATAAACATTTTAGTGACAAAATGTGAGGAGATCATAGGTGAAAATAGATGTATTTAATAGACAGAGCAGAGGGCATGGCTTGGGGAATATCTGGAGATGCCATTGATATGTAACTGGATAGTAGTAGAGAATGTTTAGTAAGGGGTAGGCCAGTTAAGAGTTGCAGTAGAATAAGCAAGAAGCGTGAGTGACAAATAGTTTTTTCTTGTGTAAGGAAAAGATGGAATTTGGAGATGTTTTTCTGGTGTATTTGGAAGATTTTTATAAGTGATTTAAGAGAGCTTTCAATAGGGCCAGCTTCTGTATTTAACTATTACAATATCTCTCTACTTCCTTTGGCTTCAAAATTGCTTAAGTGAGTTGTCTACCACTACCTGAACGAATTCCTTTCCTCCAACTCTCTTCTTATCCCCTCTCAAAACTCACTAATGACCTGCTCATGTCCAGTCACTAGGTCATTTCTCTGTACTAATTCTCCTGAATCTCTCTGCTGCCTGTGATACTTTTAACCATCCTTTTCTTACCCACATTCTCCACTCCCTTGGTATCTATGATACTGCTCTCTCATGATTTGCATCCTATCTAGAAAATTAGGCCATTATTGTTTCTTCTTCGCCACTCCATCTAGCAGTTGGCATACCCAAAGTTTAGTCCTACTTTCCATCCTCTTCTTCATCTATACTTCCTCCCATGACACTCTAATAAAATCTTTTGGATTTCAGTATCCTCTATATGCAGATGACTCCTAAATCTATCTCTCCTCACCAGATCTATCCACCTCTATTCTAGCACATTTTGCCGACTACCTCTAGCATATCCTCCTGAAAGTCTACCCCTCAACTCAGACTCAGCATTTCCAAGACTGAGCTCCTAATCCTCCGACCCTCTACTACAGCTTCCACTCGTCCCATATCTCTTACTGTTAAAAACGCCATCATCATTCTCACCTCCCAGGCCCTCTGTCTTGGGGTTCTACTGTATCCTATCCTCTTCTTCATTAATCACATACAATCAATAACAAAATTGTGTCATTGTCACCTAAAAGATCTCCAAAATACATCACTATTTTACACAAGACAAAAACTAAAATTCTAATACATTCTCTCATCATTTCGCGCCTCGACTATTGCAACTCTATGCTTACTGGCCTCTCCATCACCCATCTTTCTCCACTCCAATCCATTATGACTCCTCCGGTATACTCATTTATCCTTAATGAACACTCAGTATCTGCAGCACCTCTCTATCATTCACTCTAATAATTTCCTTTATCCTCAAGAATAAAATGTAAAATCATGACTCATATAAAGCCCTCAACAATGGTACACCCTCTTATATTTCAACCTTCATCTCAAAATACTCACAAATCCACCCTCATTGTTCTGCTAAGGATGCTCTTCTTTCCTTCTCTTTTCACCTCCTCCAGGACTTTCTTGTAGTGCACCTTCTCTATGGAACTCCTTGCCTCGCTCCACTAGACTATTCTACTGCCTCAAAACCTACAAAAACTCAATAAGCTTATCAACTTCAGCCATAACATGCAAAAACTGCATACCAAATTACACATACACATAACCACCTCCACATGCAACAACCTACATTGTTGATTACTACCTACTATGTTGATTACTATTACATTGTTGCTATCTTGTGTCAGTTGTCTGTTAATTCATTCATCTCTTCATGGGGGGATGAGAGGGACAAATCTCCCCAGATTTTTCTGTTTGTATGTATTCAGAAATAAGCTATTTTACAGCCAGTGACAATGGCACTCCACCCCCCAAATTATTCTGACTCCTACCTCCCTGAGTGCTATGGAATATGCCAGCACTTTATAATCTGAAAGAAATAATAATACTGAGTGGATACAGGTAAAATAGTGTTTGAGTTCTTGGAAATATCTGCACCTTACGAATCGCTAGTGAAGTGGTGCCTTAACATACCTCTTGTTATCAACATAAGGATTCTGTGGCTACACCATATTCAATGTTGTGGCACTTTCCTTTTTGATCCTACAACCTCGCACCCAGTACTAAAGAATAAGAGTCTCTAGCCAATTTATGAAAGTCATATGCTTGTTTTTTTTTACTTTATTTTTTTTTATTACGAGGTGAGAGTGGCCACATTTTAGACTAATGCTCCTATGTAAATATTTATTTTTATCTATCATATATACACCAGGACCAAGCACTTGAAAGGAGCGAGGAGGAGGGCAAAGCTGGAAAGGTGCAGCAGAGAAGGGGGAGCAAAGGCAGGCAGGCAGAGAAGGGGCGAGCAAAGGCAGACAGGGAGAGAGAGAGAAAGAGAGAAGGGGGAGCAAGGGAAGAGAGAGAGAAGGGGGGAGCAAAGGGAGAGGGGGAGAGAGAGAGAAGGGGGAGCAAATGGAGAGGGGGGAGAGAGAGAAGGGGGGAGCAAAGGGAGAGGGGGAGAAGGGGGGAGCCAAGAGAGAGGGGGGGAGGGATAGGGAGAGAGAGAAGGGGGGAGCAAAGGGAGAGGGGGGGGAGATAGAGAAGGGGAGAGAGAGGGAGAAGGGGGGGAGAGAGAGAAGGGGAGAGAGAGGGAGAAGGGGGGGAGAGAGAGAAGGGGAGAGAGAGGGAGAAGGGGGGGAGAGAGAGAAGGGGAGAGAGAGGGAGAAGGGGAGAGAGAGGGAGAAGGGGGGGAGAGAGAGAAGGGGAGAGAGAGGGAGAAGGGGGGGAGAGAGAGAAGGGGAGAGAGAGGGAGAAGGGGGGGAGAGAGAGAAGGGGGGGAGAGAGAGAAGGGGGGGAGAGAGAGAAGGGGAGAGAGAGGGAGAAGGGGGGAGCCAAGGGAGAGGGGGGGAGAGAATAGGGGGAGCAAGGGGAGAGAGAGGGAGAAGGGGGAGCAAGGGGGGAGAGAGGGAGAAGGGGGTAGACAAGGCAGAGGGGGAGAAGGGGGGAGCCAAGGCAGAGGGGGAGCAAGGGGAGAGGGGGGGAGAGAGAGGGAGAAGGGGGGAGCCAAGGCAGAGGGGGAGAAGGGGGGAGCCAAGGCAGGGGGGGAGAAGGGGGGAGCCAAGGCAGGGGGGGAGAGGGGTGAGCAGGGGGGAGACAAGGCAGGGGGGAGAAGGGCGGAGCCAAGGCAGAGGGGGAGAAGGGGGGAGCCAAAGCAGAAAGGGGGAGATAATAAAAAAGGGAAAACAAAAGAAGAAAATAAATAAAAGCAATATATTTTAAAATTCCAATTAATGTTCTGTAACTTAATTAAAATTTTGATTTTTGCAGCTTACTTCCCAATGAAATTGACTCATGTCATAATTTATGAAGGGTAATTAGTTTATAATATTTAGGATTTTATCCTCCATTTATTTCTAGAAATCCTTTGTTGGATCCTGGTATGAGTTGTAATTGAGTTCTTATTAGGCCAGGAGCCCAGCTCCCCAAATGTTAGAAGTGACCTGAGACCCAATAACATACATCTAGGAATATTTAAGAAGTTTTGATCTTTATTTGCAGCACCTTTAGCTGAATTTTCAATCCATCATTGTCAGGAGTAATTCTAGATGATTAGATCATTTCTAATATGGCACCACTTCCCAAACAGTGGGGAAGACTCTAATACCTACAAGGAAGTGCGTTTGACAGTAGTGTAAACATTAGAGATATGGAAGGTTCGTACATGTTACTTGGTAGATAATATCCTTGTGTATATATTTACTATGTAATGTTTTATTAAAAAATACTAAGATGCTCTGTTTTTGCTGCCTAAAATAAAACAAATAGTCCATGTATGGGTCTGCCCTCTACAGCTCATGAAGACACAGACTCTGCTGTACTTGCGATGCAGTGTCTCATACTAACCAATCAGTGACAGTCTCTCAGCAACATTCTGCAACATGCTGCTGAGATGTGGTCCCTGATAGGCTAGGACACGAAAATGCCCATCCAGCCCTATAGAGTCTGTGTCTGCATACATTGCAGTGGGCAGACCTATACCAGGACTATTTGTTTGATTTTAGGTAGTACAAACAGAGCTCTTACGCACTTAATAAAATAAAGAATATAAAAGTAAATACATACACAGAAATGTTATATACCTGGTAACATCCAGTAACCCTCTGGAAAGACAAGAAGCAGGGCAGGGAGGAGCAGTAGATTTTAGTCTAGCGTTTGACCCTGTTCCACACAATAAACTAACTCTTAAACTGCATAGTTTGGGATTGGGTTCAAAGGTCAGTGAGTGAATCGGACACTTATTGTTGGAGAGGCGTCTGTCATATTTAATGGAATACTAGAAGAAAGTATGATCACTAGGCGAGTCCATCAGAAAAAGAATGACTGCTGGATTAGTTAGTAACAAAAGGTAAAAGTTAGGGCTGAGTGGAAGGATCCGAAATGCTAATAAGTATAAACTTCATTTCAGGGTTGCTATAAAAGCCAATATTGTATTAAATCTTAAGTGGTTATTTTCATGAAGCACGAAGTCCAGCGATATGATGCTTGTTTTGGATGTGAGCTTCCAGTAACTGTAACATTTTCTCATGTTGTTTTTATATTTGCTGGAAGGATTGACCTTGTAAGCAAAGTGTGGGCTTCTTGAGTATACTTAGTCCTTAGTATTTCCAAATTGGATCTGTTTATGTTCCTAATTAGTTGTCTATGTAAGTCTTACAGTACCAAAGTAGTACCCTAACAGGAATTAGATGTTTTAATCATGCATTAATCTGTAACCCTCTCACTGCCAAGCTTGCATCGGCTCTGTGTAGCCCTATTGTACCCAGCATATAGAAGAGCTGTGAAAAGGGTTTGTATTAAAATGATCTGGTCACTGTCATAAGTGATGAACCCATTATAATTGAATGTATCTCCTCAGTTGGCAGTGCTTTCTAAACAGGTAACTTTATATATTTTTGGTGTGCAGTGGCATTTATTTAAATGCCGTGGAAGGGCTCAATATTAATTAAAATGCCATAATCGGCACTATGGGCCATCGGACAGTTTTTATTTTTGTTTTTAAGTGCTACGGGTCTCATAAGTCTCCCACCACCATCCGTGTTTTAGTTGTGGGAGCAAGTTACATTGGTAGTCAGTGGAGGGAAAGCAGAGCATTGTACTGATACTCACTAATGTGTGCTGCTCCGCTTCCTCCCTCCAAGCCCCAAACTGATATGGGTGATATCACCCGACTCATGTCACCCAAAACTCATCCAGCTTCTAAGGTCAGTCTGTGACCCAGACATGTGCAGGCTGAGAAATCATTAGGGCTGTGCTTACCCCCATGCTCCCCAAAAAGTAAGAAGATAAAGAAGAAAAAGAGACTGCCCTGCTGCCTCTGCTCATGTCCCTTGTATTGAAGACTTTACCCCTTGGATGTGTGAGAGATTCCATCCTGTTTGTGCAACCAGTTGAGCCGTGTGTTGGCCTCATGACCTTTCTGTATCATAAGCCGTGTTTTGGGGTTGGTGACCTATAAAGTTTTTGCTAATCACTGTTCTGCCAGCTCTATAACAGGGAGTCTCCCGAGCAGCGTGTGATTCATCCTGCAGGACCCAGGTGTGCCTGGTATGTGAGCTCGAGTGCTGGCCTAACCCCTTCACTGCCACTGCAGCAAGTCAACTGCTCGTAAAGGGACTCTGAACTTATGGATACTTTTCTGCACCATCATGCAGAGCAGCTAAATAAAGTGGAAAAGCTGCTTTTTTACTTTTACAATTGCTGCAGTTCTTACTTGTAAAGCCATGGAATTACTTACTTTCAGGGATTATCTCCAGGTTTGCCGTACTAGTCAATATATTCAGTTTATGGTGACCACACTCTGTAAATGTCAGCTTTATTTAGTTAATATGTTTTTATAGGGGTTGACAAATATATCTGACATTTCAAAGCCACAAAGTTAGGAATAGCCACATTTTAGGGACCATGGCTCTAAAAAAAACCTGAAGAAAATGCTGTTTTTTGTTGCATCAAGCAGAGTACACAAGTGAGATGGGTTATATAAAAGCTCTTACATAAAATATTGAAAAATGCATCCATTTAAAAAAATAAATATATATATAGTTTTTTTTTATTTTTTACTTTATTTCAGTGCTCTGTATAGTACAGCGCAGAATTGATAAATTGAATGTCTCTTTAAAGAACCAATGATGGGTCATAAATACAGTTTTCTCTCTTAAAGATGTGTCTTCATAATGTGCAAAATGTTTTTACAATTAATAAAACAAAATACATTTGTAATCAATTTTATTTTATTGACAGGCATTTGAATCTCTTATCAAAGGAATAGACGTTTGCTGTTAAAAAGTGCTATCTAATTGGGCATGCTAACCTTCGCGGAACAGCGCGCCGTCATCAGGGCGCCAAGAACTGCGCTCTGAAAACGCTCTGCGCTCCAGCCTGCATCTCATCTGCCCCATCTCATATTTCCTGCACCTGCTTGCTGGAGGCTGCTAAGGTTAGGGGATGACCGTGTGCCATGTGGGACTGGCATGTGTCACTAGGATCATATTGTATTTAATGTCACTTGTATGTAATGGAACATGCTCCTAGTGACATATGCCAGTCCCAAATGGCACACGGTCAGCCCCTTACCTTAGCCTTGGCAGCCTCCAGCAAGCAGGTCCAGTAAATATGAGATGGGGCATAGGGTCATCAGAGCGCAGTTCTCGGCGCCCTGTTGACGGGGCTCTGTTCTCCAGCACGTGAATGACGTGCCACCATCTAATTGGCGCACTAAGAAATAAAACTCTATGAAAGATTAAGCCATATAGGATAATTCTCCTCCTTCAAGCTACAGGCAGACTATCAGTCTAGGATGGAATCGCCCATTAGACAAGCAAAAACAGCTGAATATATGAGTTCTTTTAAAATTATTGTATATATTGCATAGCCAATAATGTTGTTACTATATTACATACTTCACACACATGTGAAATGTTTCCTTAAATGCAGTGGTGCTTTAAGGTGAGAGTGAGCACTAAAGCCAGATGGGAGCTTCTAACCCCTGTGATCGAGGCTGACCCCGCACAGCAACACTTAGGACACAATCGGAGCTCTGTCTCTCACAAGTGTAATTAAATGACCATTGTATTGGTCATAAAGGTCATTTGTTTGTTCAGCTACTGAGTCACTCGAAGATCATCACAGCGCTTAAAAATTACTTTTGAAGTTAGCATTGTTTATTCCAGCAGACGTGGTTTTCTCCACCCCTTATTAGGTATCCATTTACCAAGAGTATCTTCCCAACAAGGCTGTTCTCAATTTCTTTCCAACTAGTATAAATTTGCCTTAAAAAAACAAAAAACAAAAAAAAAACACTGCAGGGAAGTAGGTTGATAAACAATGTTATTAGGATAACATATAAACGTAAGGACAGTCCACTGGGCAGATCCTTTCCCACCCCCTGGATACCTGATGTTTGCTGAAGACTAAAACACTACCGCTTGTGGGTTAAAATCCTGTCTCCACCGTGAGCTATGCCATGTAGGGTCACTCAAGATGGGCACGTCATAGAGAGTTCAGACAAATCGCTGTCCATTGGGAAAGGAATTGGCAATCCACTCCAGTATGTTGGCCAAGAAAACCATATGGATAAGCACAACCAGAAACACAGACAGATGTGCCTGGCTTGCTGCATCCATATGGTCACCAAGAGTTGGACATGATTGAAGGACTAAACAGAACACTAAACTAAAAATTCAAATTTTAAAAGTTATATTGTTTTCTTTTTTGGCCACAAATGTTGTTTTCGTTACCAATCAGGAAATAAACAATGATACCATATTTTATCAATATTATAATAGTCCTTTAAAGGGATTCTGTACTATATATTTATTTTTTCTTTAATGCATAGTGTGGCAATATATACAGATTTTATGTACAGTTTTATCTTTATAACAAGATTGTGGTACTTAACAGGTGGATTAAATGGAAGCACAACTCTCACAATAATTTTACACCCTTTTGAGCTCAAGCATGGTCAGGCCTACAAGCTATCTCTAGACCTACAACATTGAAGACCCCAGACACAAAAACAGTTTATTAAAATTGTTTTTTTTTATGTTTTCCATGCAAGGGCCTTGCAATAGCTAATGTTTTATTAAGCAAGTATGCAGCATATGAGTGCTCATTAGTTTAAAGCACTAGTGAGTGTTTTTGCAAGCACATCAAGAAACCCTATCCCTAATGTCATTATGCAGTTATACACCCGTACCTTGTCAAGCACAGTGAGCCGTAAATTCACATTGCATAATAATGCAGCAAAAGCAATGATATATGTCTCCGGAATTATTCACTGGGGAGGGAATAAGCTACGGCAGTGAATTGCCAGTTTTTATTGCACTTTAAGAATAAACAAACGTGTTAGATTTGTCAGAAGTGTGTCTGATATTGTGGTTGTTATGTTGTGCATTACAATAAGGAAACTGCTAAGCACTTGTGCAAGACAAATGCATGAAGATGTAGTGAGCTGTCCCTATTAATGTTTGTTTATTATATGGAAATATGCAAGCAGAAGCCTTGTTTATTTACTGATAGGGAATGGATTATAACCGTGATTGAAAAATCCCAGCAGCCAGTGAGTCATTACATCTAAAATGTTGCAGTTTAGTCGTTCAGTCGTGTCCGACTGTCCGTGATCCTATGGATCGCAGCACTCCAGGCATATCTGTCAGCCACTGCCCCTCTTTATTGAGCTCATGTTCATTGCTTCAATGATTTTATCTATCCATCTCCACCGCTGCCGTCCCCTTCTTCGTGTGTCTTCCTGTCTTCTCATGATATGGCCAAAATATTTGAGCTTCAGCTTAATGATCAAACCTACCAGTGACCAGTTTTGCTTAATTTCCTGTAGTATTGATTTATTGGATCTTCTTGGAGTCCAAGGGACTCTAAGCAGTTTTCTTCAACACCACAATTCAAAGGCGTCAATTCTCCGGCGCTCAGCCTTTATGGTCCAGCTCTCACATCCATATGTTACTACTGGGAATACCAGAGCTATAA
The DNA here is from genome assembly GCA_027410445.1 of Discoglossus pictus. Classification (NCBI taxonomy): domain Eukaryota; kingdom Metazoa; phylum Chordata; class Amphibia; order Anura; family Alytidae; genus Discoglossus; species Discoglossus pictus. Next base: position 226,216,603 of record CM050168.1, on the reverse strand, counting down.
CTATGAGGACTTTTGTTGATAGTGTAATATCTTTACTTTTAAATGGCTTGTCCAGACTTGCCATAGATTTTCTTCCCAAAAGTAAATATATTTTCATTTCCTGGCTACAGTCACCATCTGTAAAAATGTTGAAGCCCAGGAAAATAAAATCTGTCACTATCTTCACTTCTTCCCCATCTATTTGTCGTTATTATACATATACTAGCGACTTGCCCGTCAAAAAATGACGGCAATAAGATTGTAAGGCAGGTAATGCTGTTTGGTGGAGACATTAATTTTGTTGGTGGTCAGAGATCCTTTGGCGCTCATTGCGAGCCTCGCGCTGAGCGCCTTTGCGAGGCTGTTGGTTGTTGTATTTATTTTTTTGATAGGCGTTTTTGGTGTTATTTGGTCGGTGGTGATGTGTGTTTTGCGCTTATTGCAAGGCTTTGTGTGCTATGAGGTCGTTGTGAGTGGCGCAATGAATGGCTTTTATGTTTTAATGTGAATTTTTTTTGTGTTTTTTTGTATGCTAATTAAATAATTAATAACTTAATAAATGAATATACTTTACCTATTTTGAAGTAATATATGCAGGAAGCATTGTGTTGAAGAGCTGACAATCTGTTTTCATGTTGCTGCAGCATACAATGTGTGTTTTCAGTGCTGTGGAGCTGCTGTGTAAGTGTCAGCAATGTGTGTAGTGTAAATAGTTTGCGTGCTCTAGGGAAATCTGTTAGGGTAGCTGTGTACTTCCGCATTGTGTAAGTTAGTTCAATGGCGGCTAATGTGTATGTGGTACGCGGCTGTGGATGATTTAGCGGCAATGTTAGTAGTGTATCTTGGACCTCGTACGTCTTTTTAGGAAAATCCGTATGTGCTTGGTGGGGTTTTGCGTGTTTAGGGTCCTGTAGCCTCGTTTTCATTTTTTTTTTTTTTCAGCTGACATTTTTTCTCTCGCTTAGGAGATTTTCTTGTGTGTAAACTCTGGAATTTAGAGTTAAATTGAGGTGTAACTTCACTTGCAGAGGTCCTGGGTGCCCCCCCCCCCCCCATGGTGTGGGTAATCTTTTTATGTATTTGTTGTGTGTATTTATTGTGTTTTTAATATTTTCATGTGCGCGCGGGTCGGGCGCTAAGGTCGTATTTTTGCGAGCTTGTAATGTTTTTTTTTCTAAGTCCCGTGGCTCGTATTTGTGGATGCTAAGTCTGTAAATTTTCATTGCAGCCGACGTGGGAGCCTCCGCAAATGCAGACCCTCGCTTCACGAGGGTTCGCATTTGCTGGCCTGAAGTCGTAGGGGGCGTAGGAATGAGTGCCTATGGCATCGTTAGCAACAACCCGTATTGCTCACAACTATATATGTGATTTCTATATACTATCACTTAAAAAGCCTGACTGGCCACTCGCACGACTAGTCAGCTCGTACGTTTTATATACATTTCTCAACTGTTTCTAACTATATTGTTTTGCAGAAATCATGGCGGTTGTTGTTGTAGTTTTGTGCTGCAGTAAATATCTGTAACACATAACATACCATTTCTAACTTTTCTATTCTATCTGAAATGGCTGTAAATGAAGGTCAGGGATTTGAAGCATGGCATTATGGGTAGAAAGACAGAGAGTGAAAATCAGCCTGTGACCTTGCTTTTCAGCTTGGCTATTATGTGGGATTTCTGCACATACTAAAAGGGGGACACATGGAAGAGGGCTTTGTTTTGTAGAGGGTTGATATTTTTTTTTCTTATTATTATTACAACCGTTCTATGTATGTTTCTAACTGTAAAAAAAAATATCCATTTATATAAAGTTTGACACGGAGAGCTGTTAAGTGTCATAAATCACACTATGGTTTTCTTTAGCACCCTTTGTGTACTGTTGCACATCTGTGGATCCTATTGCTTTATTATGTTATTATTGTTTGTTTGTAACGCTCCAACATTTTCCGTAGCGATATACAGGGATAAGTACACATCAAAAACTATTTTAACATATTGCAAAGAATGGAGGGCCGTTTCTATGAGCTGAGAATCTAGCGTGCAAACGGCAAATAAAGTTCCACCTAAACATAACTTGCTTCTATATGAAAGACGTTTTAATAATGTATCTATTCGTTGCCTATATATAAAGTAGTTTGGGATTAAAGTGTTAACTTATTTGCATGTTCCCACCCAGTTTCAGAAAGTGCAATGCAGTAGCTGTATTTCTTGGAATTCTGAGTAGAAAACATGATTTTTAACTTATTTTTTTTCACCTTCAAATGTGAGCACAAATGTTCTATTTATTTTGCTGTTCTTTTGAGAGAATTAGATTATAAAGTTCGGATTTGTAAGTGTGTGTGACAGAAATGTCATGTGATTATCTCATACGATGGGTTTTGATATATCACATGAACGTGGCCAGCTGAATAAATACGAATAGTTATGGAGGCAGTCAATTGTTAATTTCTTATCATTATTCTGATCTATACCAATAAGGTATGGTCTTGTGGTTTGTCACTCATAATTGTGGTACCACTCTTACTAAGACCCAGTCCTACCTCTCATATCAGTGGTGTTGAATGGATATGGAGGGTTCCCTGTTTTTAATATTAGAATAAACCACCAGTGTTTGTTTGAAGATCTAAACATCATTAACAAGTTTTTAAAAGCTTGAGATAATTTATGATTAAATAGTTCATCTGATACTACAGAAACACTGTCTGTATGAGCTTCTGGGTCATAGCTTTTGGGTACTGTTTGGAAGATTTTAGTTTGTAAAAACATAGTTTTTAAGCACTTCTTAATAAAATGATGTTTAGATCTGCCGAACACACTTAGGTAGTTAATCTTAATACTAAACACTGGGAACTCTCCACGACCCTTTAATAGACAGCAAAATGCAGAGTAATCAAATGACGATTATGATATTGGGCATGTGTCCACTAAAATAACTTTCCTGGAGCATGAAAACTGTGATTTCAGTCACTGAAGCTCACAATTTTAATTGAATACAGACCATACATATTGTGGGAAAACTTGATTCAATCCAAGAGTCATAGACCAGGCTCCTTGGGCCATACCCCCTTTCAACTTTTGTCTGTTTCCCACTCTGTCCCTTAAAATGTTGACCAATCATTGATTCCTCTTGCAGGTCCTAGTGTACCTATGATACCTATCCAACTTCTGGTCTGGTTTTTATTTATTTTTGGAGGGGGGGTTGTTTTTCTATATCTTATCTACTTACATAATGGTGAATACATTTGAGATACTGTACTATGAAAGTAATACAAGGGATTTGTATTGTCCTCATACTTTACAGAGTTCCCATTCCTCTAGAGGTCTCAAAGAGTTAACTGATCTGAGCCGTATGATTAGCTACAGTTGAGTACATATTTCTTAAGTTAGCCTGTGAAAGAAACTGTGCACAAGACAGACACATAGGATTGTGTGCTGTTTATTGGAGCTGGAAAGAGATAAAAAGTGTTTTGTCTAAACGTTAGAAGAAAAGACACAAGAGGTGTGTGCAACTGGTTTGAGTTGGGAAAAGACACACCCAGACATAAGTATCCATACAGGTGTCTGAAGCTGAAAAAAGACAGATACAGAAGCTTAGAGCTGCTGATCGTTTTGAAAAAGAGAGGAAACTTTGATTTCTAAGGGATACAGGGCAGTAATTGTGAACAAACTATTGGACTGTTTGTTTTGTTTTTGATCCACCCAGGTTTAGCAGGATGAGAGCATATAGTAAGAGAACGGTCTTGCAGTAAAAGCAGTGCTCTGATGGAAGATAGGCCTGTTATTTTCTTTTATTTGCTTTTGGTGTGTCATTTTGTAACACTGGAAAATATTCTACTAGTGACATGCCTGTCAAAAAATGATGGCAATAAAATTTAAGGCAAGTAATGCTGTTTGCCACATAATGTAAGGCTTTTAGTCCTCTGAGTACCTTCGGCAAGCCTCTCCCCTTGTACTTTTGGTCGTCTGAGCACCTTTGGCGCTCATCGCAAGTCTCTCCCCTTGTGTACTTTTGCTCCTCTACTCATTGTGAGCCGCGCGCTGAGCACCTTTGGCGCTCATTGCGAGCCTCTCCCCTCATGTACTTTTTGGTCTTCTGAGCACCTTCGGCTCTCATTGTGAGCCTCTCCCCTGCTCTTTTATATATATATATATTTATATATATATATATATATATATATATATATTTATATATATAATCACATATATAGTTGTGAGTAAGCGGGTTGTTGCCAACGCTGCAGGCTCGTGTAGATAGCCTGCAGCCCTCTTGAAGTGAGGGCCTCAGTTGCTGGCATGGAGCGCCGAAGGTGCTTCTAGCCAGCAACTGCGGACCTCGCAAAATTTACGGACTTACGAGAAACAAATACGCGACGTGGAACTTAGGGAAAAAAAACACATTATGACCTTGCAAAAATACGACCTCACCCCCCGAAACCCGCGCACATGAAAACATTAAAAACACAATAAATACACACAACAAATACCTAAAAATCTTACCCTACAGCAAGGGGGGGTACCCAGGACCTCAAACTGAAGTTACACCTCAATTTCACTCGAAATAGAAGAGTTTAGACACCCGAAAATGCCCTAAGCGAGAGAAAAAAAGGCCACCGAAAAAACCCGAAAACGAGGCTACAGGACTCTAAAGACGCAAAACGCTACCAAACACCTTCGGATTTTCCGAAAAAGATGGACACAATCCAAGAACAAGGACGCCAAATCAGCCACAGACGCATACCACACATTCGGCGCCATTTTACAACATTAACTTACACAATGAGGAAGTACACAGCTACCCTAACGGATTTTGCTCGTGCACGCACACTATTACACTACACACTGCACACATTACTGACACTTACACAGCAGCTCCACAGCCCTCAAACACACATTGTATGCTGCAGCAACATCCAAACAGTTAGCCAGCTCTTCTGCACAATGCTTCCTGCAGATAATACTTCAAAATAGGTAAAGTATATTCATGTATTATTTTGTTAATTATTTCATTAGCATTAGCAAAAAAAACAATACTCATAGCACACAAACAACCAACAGCCTCGCAATGAGCGCCAAAGCATCTTGGAACACCAACAAAATTAATCTCTTAACCAAACACCGTTACCTGCCGTACAATCTTATTGCCGTAATTTTTTGACGGGCAAGTCGCTAGTATGTATGTATATATGTATGTAAAATATAAAAATAATTAAATACTACATTAATTTTCTTTACCTTTTTCTAATTAATATATGCAGCAATCAATATCCTGAAGAGCTAACAATCTATTTGTAATTTCCTGCAACATACAATGTACATTTCGACTGTTGCTGACCTGTAAGTGTCAGCAATGTGTCATGTGTGCAGTCTAAATAGCCTGCGTGCGCGAGGGCAAAGTGTTTGTTTAGTTGTGTAAATCGCCATTTTAGAATGGTAATGTTAGTTGCAAGGTAGTGTTGTAAGTTGGGTGCGATTGTGTATGTGTTAATCGTGTCTGGAGCATTTTCCTTACTTCCTAATAGTGTCTTTTGTACCTCGTACGTTCCTGGGTAAAAGTCTTGTGTACCTGGTGGTGTTTTCCGTGGTTAGGGGTCATGTAGCCTTGTTTTTTGTTGTTGTTTTTTTCGTCCGTAATTTTTTTTTGTTGCTTAGGTGATTTCCGAAACTGTGCAAATTGTGTTTAAAAATGTTGTGCAACCTCACTCCCAGACGTCCTGGCTGTCCCGCCGTGCTGTGTGATGTTTTTTTTTGTATTTTAATTTTTGCTTTTTGTTTTATTTTTGTACGTGCGCGGTTCGGCAGTTAAGTTCGTATCTTTTTGGCCCGATTTCTTTTTTACAAAGTGTTATGGGCCGTAACTATTATTATTTTTTTTCAAACTGCTACGGGTCTCGCATTGTGAATGGTGTAATTGAGATTTCTGTTGATCTGTAGTTCCGCGGGTCATGGGGATGAGCGCCTACGGCTGCCAGCTCTCTTTGCCGAAGTCTCACGGTGTCGTAGGGATGAGCACTTAGAGCGCTCATCTCCACCAGCGCAAGGAGCGCTTTGTGGCGCTCCTTGAAAGCAAATTCGGCCCTCGCTGGGTGAGCCCGCAAGCATTAGCAACAACCCGTATTGCTCATAACTATATATGTGATAAAAATCTTTGGAAAAGCATTAAAGTCCCCTGTAATTGTATTCCTCTATCAAAAGTGCCAGAAGCAAGAGCACTAGCCCAGTGGAGACAGATAGCTTGTCACAATTCATATTGTCTATTTGTGACCAAATCATCTGTACATTGAATGCAGCTTTCTACCCTGACAACTGGGAACCAATAGCAACTCTATCTACATTTGTGGTCCACACCAAGCAGCACTGGCCTCTATTTTGTATTCAGGACCATTGAAGACAATCATATTTTAATAAGTTTGGAAAAGATCAAAGAGCTTATGTTGCTTCTTTGATCTTTTCTTTGAAAAACCCTCTGTCCTCTCACTCCTCTTTGCAGAGTGACGTAGAGCTTGGAGATCATCTCTGTTTTAACACTTTACTTTCTCAACAGACTATTGCGACTGTGTCCGGTAAAACAATGTGGGTCTGTCTGTGCCTCCTGACACCAAGTGGTTATGTTAATAATTACTCATGTATCCCGTCTGATTTTATTCATTTAACATATTATGTAAATGTATTCATTAAAATATCATCATTTTAATTTTAAGTTCAAGACAAGGCCCTCCATTTTTTGGGATTGTGTTAATATTGTTTTTGCCTTGTACTTAATGCCTGTGTGTTGACACATTACAAATAAAGTATAATAATAAAAATAATAATTATGATTCACTTTCTCTATTGAGGTGATCTTCTGTTAATACATTTTTTGGGGTAGACTGCTTTTATGGCTTTGCCACTTTTTTCTGACCATGGGAACACTGTCATCAAGAGTCCTTCCCAGCCACTTTTTTCTACATATCCTTCCCATTGGATGATCAGACACGAGAATGCTATGAAACCCCAGTAGACAATGTGTTGCCCGTCGGTGTTGGGTTGTTATTGCCATCTTTGTCGGCTCACCCAATGGGCCACTTATACTAACATTTCTGTGATCCATGCCTAGTAAACCGGAACAAAAATGGGTGAAGCGGGCATTGGAAATATCTCTTGTTTATAGCCTGTTATGTATTGCTGAGGGGACCCTACACCTGGGAGATAAGGTACCACGCGTGTGTGTATCTTTTTATTAATTTACAGTGGATATAAAAAGTCTACACACCCCTGTTAAAATGTCAGGTTTCTGTGCTGTAAAAAAATGAGACAAAGATAAATCATTTCAGAACTTTTTCCACCTTTAATGTGACCTATAAACTGTACAACTCAATTGAAAAACAAACTGAAATATTTTAGGTGGAGGGAAGAAAAATAAAAATAATGTGTTTGCTTAATTCTGAACACAGCTATATCTCCAGTTATAAGAGGGTGTGCAGACTTATGCATTCACATTCCAAATCATGTTAAATAGAAGTCAGCATACACCTGCCATCATTTAAAGTGCCTCTGATTAACCCCAAATAAAGTTCAGCTGCTCTAGTTGGTCTTTCCTGAAATTTTCTTATTCGCATCCCACAGCAAAAGCCATGGTCCACAGAGAGCTTCCAAAGCATCAGAGGGATCTTATTGTTAAAAGGTATCAGTCAGGAGAAGGGTACAAAAGAATTTCCAAGGCATTAGATATACCATGGAACACAGTGAAGAAAAAAAGGCCACCGAAAAAACCCGAAAACGAGGCTACAGGACTCTAAAGACGCAAAACGCCACCAAACACCTTCGGATTTTCCGAAAAAGATGGACACGATCCAAGAACAAGGACGCCAAATCAGCCACAGACGCGTTCCACACATTCGGCGCCATCATCAAGTAGAGAAAATATGGCACAACAGTGACATTACCAAGAACTGGAGCTCCCTCCAAAATTGATGAAAAGACGAGAAGAAAACTGGTCTGGGAGGCTACCAAGAGGCCTACAGCAACATTAAAGGAGCTGCAGGAATATCTGGCAAGTACTTGGCTGTGTGGTAGATGTGACAACAATCTCCTGTAATTTTCATATGTCTGGGCTATGGGGTAGAGTGGCAAGATGAAAGCTTTTTCTTACGAAGGAAAACATCTAAGCCAGGCTACATTTTGCAAAAACACATCTGAAGTCTCCCAACAGCATGTGGGAATAGGTGTTATGGTCTGATGAAACCAAGGTTGAACTTTTTGGCCATAATTCCAAAAAATATGTTTGGCGCAAAAACAACACTGCACATCACCAAAAGAACACCATACCCACAGTGAAGCATGGTGGTGGCAGCATCATGCTTTGGGGGCTGTTTTTCTTCAGCTGGAACTGGGGCCTTAGTTAAGATAGAGGGAATTATGAACAGTTCCAAATACCAGTCAATATTGGCACAAAACCTTCAGGAACTTCATCTTTCAGCATGACAACAACCCAAAGCATACATCCAAATCAACAAAGGAATGGCTTCACCAGAAGAAGAACAACGTTTTGGAATGGACCAGCCAGAGCCCAGACCTGAATCTGATTGAAAATCTGTGGGGTGATCTGAAGAGGGCTGTGCACAGGAGATGCCCTCGCAATCTGAGAGATTTGGAGTGTTTTTGCAAAGAAGAGTGGGCAAATCTTGCCAAGTCAAAATGCTTCAACAAAGTATTAGTTTAAGGGTGTGCATACTTATGCAACCATATTATTTTATTTTTATATTTTTTCTTCCCTCTACCTAAAAGATTTCAGTTTGTTTTTCAATTGAGTTGTACAGTTTATAGGTCACATTAAAGGTGGAAAAAGTTCTGAAATTATTTATCTTTGTCTCATTTTTTTACAGCACAGAAACCTGACATTTTAACATGGGTGTGTTGACTTTTTATATCCACTGTAGTTGCCTTGTTTTTTTGCCTCTGTAGTGAGGGTTAACATTGTCTGTGCAGGGACAGTATGGAGGCTCCACTTGTATGAATGTGGTGACTAACATGAGTGCATATTGTCCCTTTGCACTTGGTGTAAATATTCCCACTTTGTGTCTGTTCAGCGACAGTAAGGTAATAAAACTTTGCATTGGTGGAGATGTCTGGAGATGTACATTTGCACGTACTGCGAGGGGGGACACTGTGCGTTGTTTTTGAGAGATCCACCATTCTGTATCTGAAGTGGTGGTTGGAGCAGTATGTCTAGTAGATGCCATCACCTGTCAGTTCTTTATTCCTTGCTGCACTGACATCTCTTGTCCTTGCTGTTCATCTCTTTGGTTGCGTTCTGTTTTCAGGTCACATACATTTCCTCTTCCTCACTGCAAAGTGGAAACCCCCACCTCCTCAAAACTAGTGACTGAGGGACACCGTGGATGGCAATTTACTGTTGTGCAGTGTTTATGCTTTAAGCTCTCTGATAAACATTAGTCCCTAAATACAATGTCATCAGTAACAGAAAGATGAGCATTAATAGAGTACGGTACCATTAACTCTCACTAGGAAAGTCTCAACACTTCAGAATATGACAGGGCATTTTGGTAATGTGCCAAACTGCTCATCATGTTGCCATATAATGACTGTGGATGTTTTATTAAATATGTATACTAGCCGCTTGCCTGTCAAAAATGAGGGGGAAATACAATTTGAAGCCATGGCAATGCTGTTTTGACACACAATGTAAAGCTTTTTCTACTTTGAGGACCTTTGGCGTTCATTGCGAGCCTTGCGCTGAGCGCCTTTGGCGCTCATCGCGTGGCTCGCAATGAGCACCTTCGGCGCTCATAGCAAGCCGCTCCTCTCGTTTGCTTTTGTTCCCATGAATAATAATTAATTATTTACTTAATAAATGAATATACTTTACCTATTTGTAACTGATATATCCAGCAATGAAAAGCCTGAAGAGCTTATTATGTATTTTTATTTCCCTGCAGCATAGAATGTACAGTTGGATTGTTGCTGCCCTGAGGAGAAAGTGTCATCCGTTTCCTAACTGTGCATTAGAAATATGCTGCATGCGCGAGGTCAAACCATTGGTTTAGTTGCGCAAAGCACCATTTTAGATACATAATGTGTTAGTGTTGTAAAATGGCGTAGTTTGTCGGTGCTACGCGGGTCACAAGCATTTTCCGTGCTTCCTAACTATATTTTTGTACCTCCTACGTCCCTGGCAAAAGTCGTACGTGCCTGGCGGTGTTTTGCGCATTTTGGGGTCGTGTAGCCTCATTTTTTGCCCGCCATTTTTTTCTCGCTTAGCCGATTTTCAAGTTCTTAAACTCGTTAAATTAGACTTTAATTAGCGTGCAACCTCACTGGCAGATGTCATGGCTGTCCCCCCATGTTCTGTGCATTTTTTATTTATTTTTTTATGTACACATTTTAGCCGTATTTTTGCGACCTCGGTTTTTTTTTTTTTTAATTCCACGACTTGTAATTAAGTCGTACGTCCTTGTCAGTGTTTTCTTCGCTTCGGGGTCGTGGAGCTTCGTTTTCATTTTTTTTCGTCCGCCAATTTTTTTCTTGCTTAGCTGATTTTCAAGTGGCGAAACTCCTTAAAATCGACTTTAATTTGCGTGCAACCTCACCCCCAGACGTCCTAGTTGTCCCCCCCCCCCCCCCCCCCCCCCCGTGTTGTGTGTGATGTTTTTGTTATGTTTTGTTATTTTTCAGTGTTTTTTGTATTTTTGTATTTTTTTTTAATGTACGCGTTTCGGCCGTTAAGTTTGTATGTTGTATTTTTTTTTCTGAAACCCGCAGGTCGTATTTTTTTTTTTGTGTGTGTAAGTCCGTATTTTCTCTTTACGTGTTAGTGTTTTTTGTTTTTTTCTAAATCTCGCAGGTCTTATTTTTTTGCTTTAGCTTCTTTTGTGATGAAATATTCCACCAACCATCTTAATCTTTGTGCATGTGAATTTCTTTAGTTTCTCCTTCCTAGCTTTTCTAATCCATATCTCATCTCATCCATGTACTGTCTTTTCAGTCGTGTCTCCATTATTCTCTGTCCTTCTCCTCTTGCCCCTCTCCTTTGTCTCCTTAGATAATGACCATGGGTGATGGCTCTTTACCTGATGCTTGAGCACTGTTGCTATAGCACCTGCTTTATCTCGCTTGCTGCCTGAATGATCCCCTCTCCCTGACCCCACATGGACCATTCATGCTCCCTCGTGCGCTGAATCCGGTGCTTCACATGAGCAAATCGCGCAGCACCGGTGCTCTTGTATAATTCTCTTGTAAGGAACATGATGTCTTAACTTCATTCCCAATCATATATTTATATCTTAAACTCGTGAATCCTATCCCGTGGCAGAGCTCGTGAATGGAGGACCCCAGTGCAAAATAATTTGGGGCTCCCTTGCAACTTCTGTACACCCATTGAGCGTTAATAAAAACACAAAAACATACACAGATGATCACATCATCCCTATGGCGATAAGATTAACTCCCTATTATATAATTGTGTGCCATCCTCGACTAATAAATTAATATTCCTCATTTACTGCCATTAGCAGAGGGCCCTTTACTATGTTGTGCGCCCCAATGTTGTGCACTTGCTTACCAGCAGTAGCTCTGCCTCTTGATCTGTAATTGGGCAATATCTGGGCCCAAACCACATAGGAGTAGTTTTATTTACAGTTATTTACTTTTTTGCTATCTGGATGGATTATTACCCTACTATTTTATTTGTATCAAATAAATAGACCTTTGAATGAAAGGTCCATAACAGTTTATGTATATCTTAAAGTGCCGAAGCAAGCTTTCCAAGGTATAATTTAATACTATAGCTAATAAAAAGTACTTTATACGTTGAATGTTAAGAAATGTCACTTTTCTGCCGTAATTTTACATTTGAGCTTGAAATTTTTACCCATCAGTCAGCCTTTTTGGTCCACTAAGATGCCTTATCTATTTCTTACTAATTGCAAATCATAGCCAGTAATTGCTGATTTCCCATTGGAGCTCTTGTCCCGGTGTAAACCATGTGAAACCAAAAAGGCTGGGTATGCTCAGACCCCATGGAGTACTTTATCCAAGCATAGGTATTAATTTGGCTCTGAGCATGCCATATCTTCTGTTTCTGTAATCTATTATCTTAACTTTAAGACCTTTGCAGAGACCCAGGGGTAATCAACAATCATTGACAATTAATTGTAATTGGCGAAAAATACAGTATGCCCACGGTTTAAAAAGGCTGACCAACTGGTAAAAAATGCAAATGTTTAGAACGGTCACTGTTTAATTTTTTTACTTTCCCTTCATATAACCATGATAAGACACTGGCTGTACATACAAAGTCCTGACAGTCTTACTTTACTTTTGGAGAATGTGCTCTGTTTGCTATGTGATCTGCAGTGAATAGGTTAATATTTCCCTGTTCAAGTCCCCTCTCCATCCTGCATATTGTGTGTAATTCATTGCATTTATGTACAAAGCGTGCAAGGTTATTATCCTGCTCTGCTCTTTGTGTTCGTCGAAAAGCTCTGCAGCGCCTATCATCTGTTGTTTATCAATTCCTTTTACCTTCTATTCAGTTTTTTCCATACTGCTTCAATCATTTTTATTTCTGCTTTCCATAAACCCCAGAATGTTGTCTGTCTATCAATCGATCTCATATAGTTGTCAGTGTGTGTCACGTTGGGATGTTGGTCACGATATTGTGGCCCTCACATAGCGCCGTTACGGGCCGCAACCACAGGATTTAGGGTGCAATGGCCCTCATCGCCAGTGGCGCCAGACTTAGGCTGCCACAGGCGCACATCGCCAGCAGCGCACATGAGACTAACGACCCGTACGACTTAGGACTGAAACCCGTACATGCACTGTGCGCCTCGCAAAAATCCAACTTTAACCACGGAACTCGAAACACCGGAAAATAACCACAAATATGCCTCAAATTTACTTACACACTCCCACACAGCACGGTGGGAGAGCCTGTGAGTGAGGTTGCAAGTTAATTTTAGCCATATTTGAATTTTTTTCACGCGAAAAAAAACAATGGCTGCCGAAATAACGCAACACAACGAAAACTAGCCCGTAGGACGTAAGAACGAGCCCTGAGCAGTAACAATTAACGCAAGCCAGTAACACTTAACTCAAGGCAGTAACACTCAAACGCGACGCCTATAAAGTACACTGGGTGAGAGGCTTTTAATGAGCGCCAAATGTGGTCATTCAGAAGCAGGAAAATTGCAGCTTGCAATGAGCGCCAAAGGCGCTTAGAGGGCCCATAGCCTTGCATTGTGTGGCATAGCCAGGCTTCCAATTTTACTCCTGTCATTTTTGACTGTATATTTCCTAGTGTGTATGTGTATATGTGTATATATGTGTGTATGTGTATATGTATGTGTGTGTATATATATATAATCATATTGTGCAAACTGCTGTGAAGTCAGTATATGTGCATGCTGGTTCTTGTGCATTTACGTGTTGTATTTAACCCCTTCTGGAGTGGAGGGTTATTATGTATTTTGTGAAATCCTAACCCAGTCCAAACTGAAGTTAACACTGTTAGGTATTCTATTTTTTGTTTACTTTTGTGTCCTTGGAAGGGTAAACAGCTGAAGGGCAGCGTAGGAGGATTGGTTTAGATTGTCAGCTCTCTCATCCTTACCTGCACAACCATATATAACTGTTTTTCCTTTGAACATACCTGTGACAGAATAAACAGACCATGTCTGTTGTACGCTGCTTGTAATCTAAAGATAGGTAGAGAAGAAAGCGCCTATAGCTCATTGTTACCCATAATACTTTTCCCAGTTGTTCGACATGTGGAGCATCTCTTCTATGGCTAATGTTTGCTTTGCAAAGCTGTATTCTCTGCACTCCTTGTATGATGTCAGGGGTCACAAAGCCACCCTTAGCAATCCGAGCTTTTCTGTATTTTAATTAAAATTATTAGCATGATACAAAAAGCCTTAATTGCTTTCTTATGGAGTTGTATTAAGCCATTTACAATTTTATTGTGAAGGATGTTCTAGTACAGATTTTAATTTCTGCTTTCTGATATCCATGTGATGAGATTAATCAATGCTTGTAAGTGTTAATTCAGTGCCCAGGAGCCCCACCTCTTCCTAGGATTAATCTGTCCCAAATCCTCCAGTGCAGATGTTGGTGCGGCTGGCTCTATATGCAGGTCATGCCCTTGTGGTGCCCATGCATGTTGGCAGCAATACCCATGCTCCTGATCTGTGGCAACAAGGTCCCTGTTGTATTGTTATTTAACCAGGGAGAATGTTTCTGCTGGCGGCTCCAGCAAGCCTCATTTCCTTCCCCCAGTGCTCCCTCTCCTACCCACACTCCGCCGGCACTCTCCCTACACTCACTCTACACTATGGCACTCTCCTTGCAAAGGGCAGTGTAATAAGGTTTTTTTTTCTCTCTCATTTGATGAGGAGGTGTTTACCCCCAAACATACCTTTCCTTCCGTTAGCCGCCATGGCAACAAATGCTGGATTCCACTTCGCTGTCATGGAGATCCCTTTCTGTCCAGAGGACGCAGCTCAAGGGGCTATTAATTGCAAGAAGAGCCCTTGTTAAGGAGAGGCAGCTGGGCCGTCATCTGCATGGCAACACCACCATGTTAACCATTCAGTCCCTGGTGCTATCCATGTACATTGTGCAGTGCATTGTACTACTCTAATTTATTACCAAATAATATGTTAGACAATGAATGTGTTACAGCAAACTTTAAATCTCACTTTTTGGTTGGTTTCTCATAAAGACAGATTTGTGAATATTGGCCAGTACTAATATAAGTGGACATCATATTGGATTTGTTGTATGAAGAAGTTCTACATCATTTTAAACAAATGTTACATTTTTTGAATAGTTTAGGACATCTCAACCCACAATGCCATTGGACTACACATATACCCAGGCGGACCAGACAAGTCCGTTCTATTAACCCGATCTGGTGCTGAGGAGAAGTTCTAGGGATATATTGGCAGCTGTGTTAGGGAACAGGGGAGGAACATTGTGGGTGACAAAGTACAGACACATACTGTTCTTTATTATACACAGCAGCGTGGTTAGTATATGTACACGTACTCTGCATCATTATACACAGCAGCGCCTTCATTGTTTTAAGTATTTAAATAAGTATTATACTTAGCATAGTAGTTTGTAGTGTACCAGCATCATTAAACACAGCAGCATGGTTACTGGTATACACATACTCTGCATTATTATAGACAGCACATTAATTTTTATAAGTGTATCATGATTCATAGTATCTAAATGCAGAAACGTGGTGTGTACATGTACTCTGCATCATTATATGCTGCAGCGTGGATAATAGAGTACACATACCCTGCATCATTATATGTATAGTGAGGCATTGCTGCATTGTGCATTATACGACTATATATATATATATATATATATATATATATATATATATATATATATTACCCCAGGCATGTTTTAATTATTTTCCTATATCTGTATCTAATAGCATCTCCATTGTTCTATATATACATATACAGTTCATGTGTTGGTATCCGTCCTCACCACATTCTTTCTCATTGGCAGTTCCCAGAGTGCGGATTTTACGGGATGTACGACAAGATCCTCCTGTTCAGACATGACCCAAATTCAGAAAACATCCTGCAGCTTGTGAAGTCTGAGACCGATATCCAGGAGGGCGACCTCATAGAGGTGGTGCTGTCAGGTACATTCTACCCAGGAGTTTTACATATGTTCATGAAATACCCTCTTTCTGTTTATTATTTATTGCAATTTTATTAATTTAGTTATTAATTTTGATGATTATATCTTTGTCATCATTTTTTTTTCTTTCTTCTTTTACCACCAACCATTGGGTTTAATAACACTGGTCAACAAAGATTTTGCTTCAGAGCAAATAAGGGTTGTGCAATATATAATTTATCCCACTGAGAACAATTCTAAAGCCATTTTCAATCACCCATAGTATTAAAGTTACATCCTCTTTAATATAATACACTAGCGAGTTGCCCGTCAAAAAATGACAGCAATGAAATTGTAAGTGAGCTAAGGGTGTTTGGTGTATATAATGTGGCTGATGTAGCGTCGTTCGTTTAGTAATCTCGTAGGTGTTTTTCGGCAAATCCGTAGGTGTTTGGTGGTGTTTTGCGTCTTTAGACTGCTGTAGCCTCATTTCCTTTTTTTTCGGCCGCCATTTTTTCTCTCACTTAGAGAATTTTTTAGTGTCTAAACTCTTTTAATTGGAGTTAAATTGAGGTATAACTTTAGTTTTCGAGGTCCTGGATGCTCCCTCTTCCTGTAAGTAAGCTTTTTATGTATTTGTTGTGTGTATTTGTTGTATTTTTCATGTTTTGATGTGCGCGTGTTGCGACCGTTTTTTGCGAGGTTGTAATGGGTCGTAACGTGTCTCGTCTTTTGTTTGAGTTTTGACGTAAATTTTGCGAGGGTCGCAGTTGCTGGCAAGGAGCGCCCCCCCCTCCCCCCCCCCCCCGCCCCCCCAGTTCCTTACAACCACTTTTCCTTACCTAAAGAGATCTCAATGACCACATACGAAACTTGAACCTATCTAAAACGCAAGCAGAACTTTTAGGCTCCAGGTTGAAAAGCTGGAATCTTCTCCATAAGGAAACTAAAGTTTTTTTTGTTTTTTTTTAGCGATAGGCATAATGACTTAAAGGATTTGTTTTCCCTTGAAGACTAACTTTTTTTTTTGTTGCAATGATGTTTATTCTGTCATGGAAGCACTTGGTCAAGAGTACAAAACAGGATTGGTGTTTATTGATTCTTCTAAAGTTAGCTTGAAAGCTGTGCTTCTCCACAAAGGAAATAATCTTCCATCAGTGCCACTAGCTCATGCTGCCAATATCAAAGAAACTTATGAGAGCATGAAACTCGTGCTTGAAAAAAATCAAATATTCAGAATACAAAAGGAATATCTGTGGTGACTTGAAAGTAGTCGCTCGTTTGCTTGGACTACAACTTGGTCACACAAAGTACAGCGGTTTTCTTTGTGAGTGGGACAGCAGAGACCAAAAAAATCATTACGCTCAGAAACAAAGGCCAATACGTTCATCACAAACTGAAGGACAGAAGAATGTTGTCAATACACCACTCATTGATCCATAAAAAGTATATCTACTTCAACTCCATATAAAGCTTGGTCTTATGAAGAACTTTGTCAAAGCGTTGGATCTAAGTGGACCTGGATTTACAGATTTCAAAAAAATTCCCAAGGATCAGTGATGCAAAGATCAAAGAGGGGATCTTTGTAGGACCTCAAATAAGACAACGGATTAAAGATGAAAACTTTAATAGTCTAACCAGGCTGAAAAGGCTGTATGGAAATATTTCAAGTGTTTGCCAGAACTTCTTAGGGGATCATAAGACAGACAACTACAAAGAAATAGTGCATGATCTTTTGCAATCTTCTAAGACCATGGGATGTTCTATGTATTTGAAAATCCTTTTCTTGGACTCGCACCTGGATTCCTTCCCAACAAATCTTGATGACCATGGTGAACGATTCCACCAGGACATTTCCAAAATGGAAAAGCGCTACCAGGGCAAGTGGAGTCCAGCAATGCTTGTCGATGACTCTTAAGTGGGTTGTTCCCAATACAGGAGAAAATCCTATACTTTTACATTTTATGGGAGTTAGTCCGTTACTATGCACATATTGTAAATATATGTAATACTATAAACTTAAAATCACTGTCTCTCAAAATCCTTACATGAAAGAGAAATTCTAAAAAGATATTTGCATTCAGCACAAATGGTTCACTTATTTTCACTTCTGAGAAAAAAAAAAAGTAACATTTTGTTGACCAGTGTAATGAGATGGGCCTGGTGATGTTAGAAACCTTGAAGGACTTGGGTATCAGGTGGAAACGCACTAATAAGAAAGCTTGTACTAATCCTTTTATGGGAGGCATTATATGTTATACATTATATGGTGTGCACATTATATTGTATCAAATTATATATATATATATATATATATATATATATATATATATATATATATATATATATATATATATATATATATATATATATATATATATATACATATATATATTTCCAGATAAATAATCAGAATATTGCAGTATAAAGTGATACCTTTTTTTTATGGGGAATAATTTTAGTTAGTGATGCACCTATACAAATAGATTCAATAATAAAAACATTTTTAACAATTTTATGAAAAAAAATAAATAAATATATATATATATATATATATATATATATATATATATATATATATATATATATATATACACACATCTATATATACACTAGCGACTTGCCCGTCAAAAATGAAAGAAATAAAATTGTAAGGCCGCTAATGCTGTTTGCCACAGACATTCATGTTTTTGGTGGTCTGAGATCTTTCGGCGCTCATTGCGAGGCTGTTGGTTGTTTTTCTTCTGATAGGCACTTTTGGTGTTATTGTTTGGTCGGCGCTGATCTTATTTTTGCATTTATGTTCAAGGCTTTGTGTGCTATAAGCAGCGTTGGCACTCGTGAGACGCGTGGTGAATGGCTTTTGTGTTTATTGCGAGAGTGTTTTTTTTTGTGTATATGTGTTTTTGTATGCTAATTAAATAATTAATAAATTAATATACTTTACCTATTTGGAAGTAATATATGCAGTAAGCATTGTGCTGAAGAGCTGACAATCTTTTTTGATGTTCCTGCAGCATATAATGTAGATTTGCACTGTTGTGGAGCTGAGGTGTAAGTGGCAGCAATGTGTGCAGTGTGTAGTGTAAATAGGCTGTGTGCGCGAGGGAAAGCAGTTAGGGTAGCTGTGTACTTCTGCATTGTGTAAGTTAGTGTTGTAAAATGGCGGCTAATGTGTATGTGGTAAGCGGCTGTGGATGATTTTGCGACGCTGCTAAAAGTATATCTTGTACCTTGTACGGCTTTTTAAAAAGCTGTATGTGCTTGGTGGTGTTTTGCATCTTTAGGGTCCTGTAGCCTCGTTTTCGTTTTTTTCGTCGGACATTTTTTTTCTTGCTTAGGGGATTTTCGTGTGTGTAAACATGAATTTGGACTTAAATTTGAGGTGTAACTTCACTTTCAGAGGTCCTGGGTGCCCCCATTTCCTGTGGGTAAGATTTTTATTTCTTTTTTGTGTGTATTTATTGTGTTTTTAATGTTTTCAGGTGCGCGCGGTTCGATCGTATTTTTGCAAGGTCGTAATGTGTTTTTTTTCTCTCGAAGTCCTGCGGCTCGTATTTTTTTAGGCTAAGTCCGTAAATTTTGCGTTTGGAGTCCCGCGGTTCGTATTTTTGTGTGTAAGTCCGTATTTAGTGATTGCGTGATAGATCTATTTTGTTAAAGTGCTGCTTGTGTGGGTGTTTGTAACCACGTGTGAGGCGCCGTAGAGCCTCCACCTCCGCAAATGCGGCCCCTCGCTTCGTGAGGGTCCGCGCTCGTTGCAGCTGATGTGGGAGCCTCCACCTCCGCAAATGCGGACCCTTGCGAATGCAATGAGCCTTATAATTGGATGGCGCTTTTGTTCTTCTTTCTTTTTCCTCTTCCCTTTCCTAGAAAAGGAGACCGAGCGAGTGCTCCTCTAAAGTAGTATTTCCCAATAATAGGAAAATAGTAAGTCACTTTTATCATTTTCTTTTCCAGCAACAACTTTCTTAAGTCCCTTCTTCATCCTTTCCATTCATCTATGCATTGACAGGAGAAAAAGTGTTATATCACAGTCTATTAAAATACTTTATTACAAAAGTAAGATTAAAACTGTGCTTACAATACAACTTGATGCTCCTTATATATTTGTTTACAATCGTAAATAATTAAACAAAAGAGAAAAAAAGACAGTGTAAGCCAGCAAGATTGTATAGAAAAAGCTAATCTATAAAAAAGTTGAGGAGCAAAAAAATTGTCGTTTCTCTTTAATCCATGTGTCATAAAGAAAGTATTTATATTTATTTAATAGCTGCCTAATCTTTTCTCTGATAAAACTGTTTGTCAGGTGAAATGTTAGTTAGGGTGTTTGCTCAGTTCTCCTGACAGAGCTAATCTCTTGCAGTGCTCAAACAGTACAATTTGTTTAACCATTTTATTTCCAGAGGAATCCGCAATTATAAGCAGTGATTAAGGATTGAGGATTGGAATGTGAGACATTGGATGTGATGGGTGAGAAGAGAGACCGCTCTGTACATGCAGTGTGCATCCTGTAACCTATAATGCACATGGAGTGTAGGGGTTTGTGTTTGCGTTGCTCAGTCATGTCTGACTCTCCTTGACCTCATGGACCACAGCACACCATGCTGATCCTTTTGGTGTTCATGGCAAAGATACTGGAGTGGGTTACCAACCACTAAACTATCATTTTAATATATATATATATATACATACACACACTAGCGACTTGCCCGTCAAAAAAATTACGGCAATAAAATTGTAAGGCGGGTTTGTTGTTTGCCACACAATGTAAGGCTTTTAGACCTTTGGCGCTCATTGCGAGCCTCTCCCCTCATGAACTTTTGGTTGTGTGAGCACCTTCGGTGCACATTGCAAGCCCCACACTGAGCGCCTTTGGCAAAGCGAGTGTCTCCTCTGCTCTGTTTTTAAACCTTTTGTTTAGTTGTGTAATGCGTTTTTTTAGAATGGTAATGTTATTCGTTTTAAGGTAGTGTTGTAAAATGGTGGCGAGTGTGTATGTGTTACGCGGGGCTGAAGCATTTTCCGTCCTTCCTAATAGTGTATTTTGTACCGCGTACATGCCTGTGTAAAAGTCTTATGTGCTTGCTGGTGTTATGCGTGTTTAGAGGTCGTGTAGCTTCATTTTGTTTTCTTTCGGCCGCCATTTTTTTCTTTGTTTTAGGTGATTTTTGGCAAATTGTGGTAAAATTGTTGTGCAACCTGACTCCCAAACGTCATGCTTTTTCCCCCGTGCTGTGAGTGGCGTTTGTTTTTTATTTTTGTTAATTTTGGTGGTGTTCTTTTTGTATGTGCGCAGTTTCGGCCGTTAATTCATATTTTTTTTTACCTCATATTTTTGTTTCTTCTAAGTGCCATGGGTCGTATTTTTTTTTTCCAACTGCTACGGGTCTCGCATTGTGAATGGTGTAATTGAGATTTCTGTTGATGTGTAGTTCCACGGGTCTTAGGTCGACCCAAACTGGTCACAAGTAACTCAGAAGCCGTTGGGAGACCGCCAAAAGACGCTAATTAGAAAATTAACTTACAACCTCACACACAACACAGGGAAAGAGACAGGGAGCCTGTAAGTGAAGTTTCAAGCTAATTTGCTATTTAATTGGCATTTTTGGGAGGTCTCAAAATGGCTAAGCGAGGGAAAAAAATGGCGGCTGTAATTTTTTTTTTCAAGCCTATTACTCGGAAACACATTTTGTGCTTGGGGAAAATTATCAATTTCCCAGGCCCGCGAATTTCACACCTGTGAACAGGAGCAGAGAGGAGGGAGAGGGGGCACAGAAGGGGGAAAGAGACACAGTGGTGAGAGAGTGGGGAGAGGCTCGCAATGAACGCCAAAGGCTCTCATTGCGGGGCTCGCAATGAGCCCAAAAGGCGTTGCGAGGCCCGTAAAGTAGAGGGGGGAGAGGCTCGCAATGAGCGCCAGAGGCACCCACAGCGAGGCCCGCGAGGAGCGCCAGAGGCACCCACAGCGAGGCCCGCGAGGAGCGCCAGAGGCACCCACAGCGAGGCCCGCGAGGAGCGCCAGAGGCACCCACAGCGAGGCCCGCGAGGAGCGCCAGAGGCACCCACAGCGAGGCCCGCGAGGAGCGCCAGAGGCACCCACAGCGAGGCCCGCGAGGAGCGCCAGAGGCACCCACAGCGAGGCCCGCGAGGAGCGCCAGAGGCACCCACAGCGAGGCCCGCCGGGGGCGCCCCTCAGCCCGCAAGTTAGAGGGGTGAGAGCCTTGCATTGTGTGGCAAACAGCATTACCAGGCTTCACATTTTTTTGCTGTCATTTTTGACAGTCACGTAGCTAGTATATAATAGTAATAATAGTAATAATAGTTCATATAATGAATAAGGGGCCCTAGCTTGTGTATACTGAATGAATGAGATTGTCCCTCTATGCATATATAGAATGAGGTCAAGGTTGTGTGTGTATATACAGAGACTGGGGCTGCAGGCTGAATAAATTCACTGACCCTTTATTATACTCCCAGTCCATTACTGACTAATTAAAGAGGCGCCGACTCGTTAGGGACTATTGGGGAAGTTTCTGCCCCCAGCCCATAAAGTAGAGTGTTTATGCCGGCCAAGGACACAATCTCCTCTGCATCATAATGACAGGAGGCTTCTGTGGTTATATATTAACCAGACCACATTGGCTGGTATGTGTCTGGCTTGTTACATATAAGTTAAAAAACATCCTTGGGGTTATAATAAATGGTCCATCTTTGCACCTATCTGATTGTATCTATCATTTACCTCTTGTTTGTCCTTGCAATAAATGTAATAGATATATCCATTTTGCAACTGTGCAGGTCCATCTGGGTAACCCTGAAATGAGTTGGTGCTGTAGCCCTGTGTTGAGGTGTAAATGGATGTTACAAATGTCTGAATTTCTAGATAAGTGATGGCTTTTTTTCACTTTAAGCACCAAATATGTAGCACTAGTTCTCCAACAAAAAAAACTGCTCAAAACATTGCACCCTTCAGAAGCAAGATAGTATACACCACTATATGTGGGAGAGGATTGAATTAAAGGACCACTCAAGTCAGAAAAAATATTTGTGAATTTTTACATTTTATCATGTATTAATGCATTAGTTGAAATAAAGGATAACAATATTTTATCATGATTTCGTTTTTTTCCCTAGGGTGATATTAACAGTCCCACCTCCATCTTGCTAATTGTGCAGTTGTGTATCTGTAACACAAGCCCTCACTCACACCGTCCTTGTATTTTAGTTGAGATGTCCCCAGTGACTAAATATCATAGAGGGGATATCAAATAGGCATGTGACACTAGATAAAGATGGCGGTATCGTGGAAGACTGTTCGTACACCAACAGTATGTTCTGAATAGTATGTTTTCTGGAATGTCTGAGTGCTTTGTCATTAGTTTTCCTGCTCATTACCCACAGTGGAATATGTTGGGACTTTCTGAATACAAATAGTAGTAGCCATCATGAATAATTGTCATGGTGCAGCCTCATAATGTCCTGATGTAGTGATGCATGTCATTCCAGAGGATATGTACACCATATAGTATATTTTACTGTACAAGGCTGCCTGCCGCAACCATTTTAGTTCATGATGTGATCAGTTAAAGATCAAAACCGTGCAATCTGTGGGGAGGTCTAACTCCTGCATAATCCATCCTATGCTGTGCTTTAAAGCTGTGTAATACAGAACAGGTATGCTTAAAATGAGCAATATTTAAAATGGTACTGGAATAAAGTTTGAAAATGCATTAATTTTACCTTGTCCCCGGCTAGTTTCCCAGAGTGCAGTGCTTGGAATTCTGAGCAGAAAATGTTTTTTAACTTATTTTTAGACACTCAAATGTGAACACAAATGTACAGTTTATTTACTGTGTGCAGTGGAAGCCTCTATCAACTCTCTTACATACCATATGCTGAATGATGTTGTGGTTCATAGTGTACAGAAAGTGATGTAAGCTGCCACCGTACCATAAATTAATAGTTCATGGTGTAGATAGAGTGATGGAAGCTGCCACCGTACCGTAAATTAATAGTTCATGGTATAGATAGAGTGATGGAAGCTGCCACCGTACCGTAAATTAATAGTTCATGGTGTAGATAGAGTGATGGAAGCTGCCACCGTACCGTAAATTAATAGTTCATGGTGTAGATAGAGTGATGGAAGCTGCCACCGTACCGTAAATTAATAGTTCATGGTATAGATAGAGTGATGGAAGCTGCCACCGTACCGTAAATTAATAGTTCATGGTATAGATAGAGTGATGGAAGCTG
Organism: Discoglossus pictus; assembly: GCA_027410445.1. Lineage (NCBI taxonomy): Eukaryota > Metazoa > Chordata > Amphibia > Anura > Alytidae > Discoglossus > Discoglossus pictus. The sequence continues at coordinate 226,192,724 of CM050168.1, read as the reverse complement.
CCACCGTACCGTAAATTAATAGTTCATGGTGTAGATAGAGTGATGGAAGCTGCCACCGTACCGTAAATTAATAGTTCATGGTATAGATAGAGTGATGGAAGCTGCCACCGTACCGTAAATTAATAGTTCATGGTATAGATAGAGTGATGGAAGCTGCCACCGTACCGTAAATTAATAGTTCATGGTATAGATCGAGTGATGGAAGCTGCCACCGTACCATAAATTAATAGTTCATGGTATAGATAGTGATGGAAGCTGCCACCGTACAAAGTAAAGCCAGAAATTCTAGGTAGGAACATTACAATGACTCTATGGAAGGCTGTCATCTGTTGTCTCCAAACCTTCTTTACATAGTTTTAGGTGAGTTTGCAAATGACATCAAATGTAGTGGCCAGTTTTTATTTTAACCTACCTTTGTTGGTTTTATCGGTAATGTAAGAATTTTACATCCCAGCTTGTGATTGGTGAATCAAGGCAAATTTGCAGTAACATATAGTGTGTATTTTCTTAGAGAATGATGAAATCTACCCTGGTATCTAACACGTGTGATAGACAATGTCTACAATATGTATAAATAGGTATCGGACAGTCTTCTCATACGTTTTTAACTTATTCCTGGATTATAGTAGTTTTATGTATTTTTACTAATATGTAGATTTGTGTATTATTTTTATATAGTTAGCCATATACACATTCCTTCATTGAATAAATGCAAATTAGGGGCTATATTCCCTGCCATGGATAGTGGTCACTACAGTTGGTAGTGTATATCCTCTGGTTAGTGTCTCCTAAAAAAAAAGTGGCAGAATGTGAATGTGTTTATGGAGAAAATACACATATGGTTAGTTTATTAATTAGTTATATGTTCTCTTGCTTAGTAATGCATTACAGTTTGCTCCAATATTGAGATGGGATTACCTTTTTAGAGTGCAAGCTCTTGAGGCCTGCACATGCTTAGATGTGCAGCTCTTGCTTTGTATAGTGGTGACCCTGTGTTACTGTGTGGTTTGTTGTGTGAGCGGCTGAGGTCTAGCATGTGGTCACAGACAGCAATATGGTTGTGGCCACGTACGGGCTATGGTTTGTGCAGTGGGACTAGGGTTTGTGCAGTGGTTTCTTGTGTCACAAATGAGCTCCAGCTTACACCTTCCTGTGAAAACTATCCTTGGCTAGCAATGTCTAGACATTGAATGCTCACCTGGTCAGGCACCTCCTGTAGTTACCAGAGTATAGTTCAGACTGCTAAAGTATATAGATATATACTTTAAGTATATAGATGTGACAGGGCTGCTTATTTTGGAACGTGTTAGTCTAACATCCTATCAGTGGTGGAGCGTGTGAGTGGAGGGCCCTGGTGCAAAATAATTAGGGGCCCCTTGCAACTTCTCTTCACCCCTTGGAGTCAATAAAAAAAGCCAAAATATATAATCAAATCGTCCCTATGGTAATCAGATCAGCTTTCTATAAAGTAATCATCTGCCATCCTCAACTAATAATTTAACATTACTCCTTTACTGCCAGTAGCAGAGGGCCTCTACCCTGTTGTGGGCCCTAGTGCTTTGAACCTGCTGCACCAGCATTAGCACTGCCACTGCATCCTATAGCTATGCTAATAACCATGTTCACCTGAGGGGCCCTCTGCTAAACCCTCATCAACAACAACAGTTTATAAAGGTTCACAAACAACAATTTGCACCGGGGACAGTAACATTATCTGGTAATAAGCATCACTCAATCCAAATAAAAAAAAAAAAAATTTAATTCTTTTTGTTGTTTGGGTCCCTTCTTATATGTTCTACTAGCTGCCTCTGGTACTTGGTATACAGTATTGTTGTAGCTTGTTATAACATAGTATTATATTTACACTGTATTCATTAATCCCATAAAACATTACGTAACGAAGATGATGTCAGCAAGAGGCGAAGAATAGGGGCTCCCATCATATGGATATCTGCTAACCAATCAATAGCCCTATTGAAAGAGCAACACAAGTCTGTGCACTTGAACAAATGAAAATAGGAATCTTCCTAGTTTGATATGCGTGAACTGGACAGTTTTGAGTGTGATTCAAAATAAAATAGATACATTTATACAAGCTTTGTTACTTAGGTAAACTTATATATTAGTATTTATGTTTTGATTGAGCTTTGCCATTAAATATTTATATGTTCTTCAAATCAATGATGTGGTGTGTCTGTCCGAAAACCACACAATCATACACATGCCACTCTAGATCATTCTTTTATCATGGTGGGTGGATAGCTTCTCATCTTCATTTTTCATTTGCAGCATCGGCCACGTTTGAGGATTTTCAAATCAGACCCCATGCTCTTTTTGTCCACTCGTACCGGGCACCGGCATTTTGCGACCACTGCGGTGAGATGCTGTGGGGTCTGGTGAGGCAAGGACTCAAGTGTGAGGGTAAGTTTGACGTCACATAGTCTTGAGATAATAGGAGCATTGTCAATCGTTGAGAAACCAGTAGTTCTGCACGATTCAGGCTCACAGTTTGGGGCCATTCTCTCGATGGACTGTTCCTCTCAATGAATTATATAAAACTAATAATTACTAGGGACTGTATCCATTTTTCCATTGTAGTATGGTTCTTGTTATGCCCTTTGTTTCATTATATTAAAAAAACAAAAAAAAACTATTTCTTTCTCTGCAGTTTAAAAGCTTGTTCGATTGCTCTTTATCCAGTGGTCCTGTCATGGTGGGATGCTCTAATTATGAGCCTCTTTCCACAGGTTGCGGTCTGAACTACCACAAAAGATGTGCCTTCAAGATCCCAAACAACTGCAGTGGTGTCCGGAAACGCAGACTGTCCAATGTGTCACTGACGGGATTATCTAGCATCCGCACCGTGTCGGCAGAGCCCATCTCCTACGCATTAGATGAGCCATTACTGGTATGGACACAACTCCTTGATTGTGTAGGGATGTAGGACAACAAGGCCGGGAGAGCTGAAAAGATGGCCTGGCCTCTGTTGTGGCAGCTGTATTTTCATCTGAAATGGTCTTCTTAAATACTATTGTCTAGCTCTAACAACATAAGCTAAAGGACAGGGGTTTACAGAATAATATAGTACTATATAGTAGGCAGCCAGGGATGCGTTGCTGTGTCCTTTTTTTTTTTTTTTTTTTTTTTTTTTTTTTTACCAGTATAAGGCAGAGGTCGTGATGTCTTTTTCTCCTCCATAATCCCCTAATACAGTGATCATAAAAGCACTAGTGGAACACAATATATATTGAGCAGAAACAATATATATTCCACAAACGAAAGAAGCTCAAATACTAGGGAGATCAGGTAGCAGTGGGGTGTACTTTCTTTTTCATGTTACTATAAATGCCTATTAGATACTTTGGGACATTACTTTCCTCTTAATCACAAGGTGTTATTGTGCTGTCGAATGCAACATTTACTTTCCCCATCATACTAGTTATGAATGGGAACAGAGCTTGTCTGCAGCGCCTGATACCTTATATACACTCTTATATACACTGTACTTCTTGTGCAATATCCAGCATTAGTTTATGAAAAAGTAATAGTTGATATTGTAACTCTTTCTCAGACTGGTCATAGGTCAGCATTGTTACTTTTCTGGTTTCACTATATATTAGTATATGTCTGTTTCCTTCCTCAATGTGAGCTCCCTGCCTAGCTTTCCAGGTGTGTGTCATGTTTCTAACACTTGACTCTCTCTTATCTTTCCCTGTGCCGCCTCCTCCTTCCTCTTAGTCTCCTCTAAGTCCCAGCTATGAGGTATGTGATGTCTTTCCATCTTCTCTTCAAGTCCCAGCACATAATCTTTCCATGCGTCTGTCTGGTGGCGCTGCAGTGTTACAGACATTAGCGGGTTAGTGTGCACGTACATGAAAGATGTAGCTAGTTTAGCCAGTGGTAAGGGTTACTGCATGTGCACAGAGCAGAGGTGATTTGTTTCAGCAAGCTCAGTGTGTGTACGTACAGCGTCGTCTGTGGAATAGACTTTTTCTGTGTACTCAAGCTGGATTGTGTGTGTGTTCAATAGTACACTGTGTGTACAGTAGGGTTCTGTGTGTACTTTGCCAGGTCCATGTGTGCAATAGGATATGAGTGTTAGGTGTACACAGATGGGCTTCCCTGTATACTCGCATAGTGTGTGAGTGGAATTCGCAGAGGTTTTCTGATTTGTGAATGGCAACATCTCTGTCCATGTAGAGCATCCTGTGCTAGCCTCAAGACACTGCAAAAAACACACACTAGACTTATGTAAGTAAATCAGTACATGGTTTGGAATTGGCTCAGGACGCAGTAAGTGTGACTGAAAATGCATACAGTCATATAGAATACAGTGAGGTCTGAAGATGTGTGCAATGCAGAATTAATGTTACACAATTCTGTTATTAGCATATGATGCTGTGTATCTTAAGGTCAGAATAGCACATTGCTCATGGACCGTGAAATTCGCATATAATGCTGTGTACATGATTAACACAGGGTGACGTATATCTTTTGAGACCCTCAGGTAGGCATAGGATTATGTAGTGCAAAGATCCTCAGATAAGCACAGGATTGTGTGTGTGCAGAGATCCTGAGCTTAGCATGTAAAGTGCCCAGACCCACCATTCTGTGTAGGGTACTGGGCATGTTGAGAGCCTGGGCCTGTTGAGAGCCTGGGATCACTACAGCATGCTGCATGTGTGTATGGATACAGAGTGTTTCATATGTATATGGATACCCCAAGGTTTATACAGGGTGATGCATGTGTGTATGGATACAGCGAGGGTCATACAGAGTGCTTCATTTATGTATGAATATCCTGACATTCATGTGTAAGGGTACCCTGAGGGTAGTAACAGGTACTTCATTTGTGAATGTATACACCAAGGTTCATACAGAGTGCTGCATGTGGGTATGGATACCCTGAGGTCAGTAGAGGGTGCTGCATGTGGGTATGGATACCCTGAGGTCAGTAGAGGGTGCTGGATATGTGTATGGATACCCTGAGGTCAGTAGAGGGTGCTGGATATGTGTATGGATACCCTGAGGTCAGTAGAGGGTGCTGCATGTGATGTGGGTATGAATACCCTGAGGTCAGTAGAGGGTGCTGCATGTGATGTGGGTATGGATACCCTGAGGTCAGTAGAGGGTGCTGCATGTGATGTGGGTATGGATACCCTGAGGTCAGTAGAGGGTGCTGCATGTGATGTGGGTATGGATACCCTGAGGTCAGTAGAGGGTGCTGCATATGATGTGGGTATGGATACCCTGAGGTCAGTAGAGGGTGCTGCATGTGATGTGGGTATGGATACCCTAAGGTCAGTAGAGGGTGCTGCATATGTGTATGGATACCCTGAGTTTAGTAGAGGATGTTGCATGTGTCTATGGATACCCTGCAGTTCATACAGGGTGCTGCATGTCTAGAGCCTCTGAGATTAGCACAGGATACTGTGTGGGTAGGGTCTCTGAGATTAGCACAGGATACTTTGTGTGTAGTAGGATGCATGTTTGCTTTGGCTCATGTGAAGTTCCTGCCACAAGCTGCCCCACGCTGCATGATCACGCCTCACGTCCCCACACCGCATCCTCTGTGTGTTTCCTGGATGCACAAACTTTTTAATCCTTGGCTGCCAGACAGATGTGCAGATCACGGCACCCTCGCCCCTCCTGCCCTGCTCCTCAGCCTCTTAACCCTTTGCTTGCATTATTGCATAACTGTATTTTATGTGCATGTAACAGGTGAGTAATTGCACAGACACAAGTGACCACAAACAGCACTGCTCTGCCCTGTGCTTATGGGCAGTGTCCTCTAATCAGTCTGCCCCTCTGGTTGGCTTCCTGTACTTGTCATGGCCCTTTCAGCAGAGAGTGGGTTTGGACACCTTTCTCCGACCTCACCATCAGCTGCAGTTTCCATCATGTAATCTGGCTTTAGCAATCATTTCCTGGAGCCATTCCAGATAAAGCTTAGCCGGGAACAAAAATCTCTTGGAAATATCCCATGGCTGAGCCTTGGAAGGGAGCTGCAAGGCTCCAGGGTACTCTGTCCAGCACGGACGTCCTTTGAGGGCCCGGCTTGGCCAATGGAGCAGCCTAGCAGTGTTTTTATTGGACTTAACGCACAAATTCTTTATAGTGGTGGTAATCTAGAGAGAAAATGGATCCACTGCAGGCTGGATAGCCTCTTCCTGTGCATCGGGAGACTCCTGTGTGGCCTTAAAGTGGTAATCAATATTTACACAATTGGAAATGAGCTTGATCCTTTTTTTAGAAAGTTAAATCAATACAGTGAGCAGTGCTGTGGGTGCTGTTACACTTTGTTTACCAATTTGCACCAGGAGGGAGCACTTACATAAAACAATACAAAAAAAAAAAAGAATTTGAAATGCTCTTTGAAAGCTTGCAGACAGGTATACAAACATAACTAAAATCTTTTTCTTTTTTTTAAATTGTGTTTTTTATTGTGAGGAAAGAAGATTATCATAACAGGACATGCATTGAGAAAATAAACACAAAAATAAAACATATTCGGGTACATTGATATATATTAGGGCCTGTCATAAACATATTTTCTTCAAACCTTTCTCAAAAAATTTTTTTTTAAACTAACTACCGTATATACTCGAGTATAAGCCGACCCGAGTATAAGCCGAGGCACCCATTTTACCACAAAATACTGGGTAAAATGAGTGACTTGAGTATAAGCCGAGGGTGGGAAATGTGCTGCCCTCTCTGTCCCCCTCTCTCTGTGTCTCTTCTCCCCTCTCCCTTCCCTGTGTCTCTTCCAACCTCTCTCTTCCCTGTGTGTCTTCCCCCCTCCTCAACCTCCCTCCTCAACCTCCCTCCTAAACCTCCCTCCTCAACCTCCCTCCTCAACCTCCCTCCTCAACCTCCCTCCTCAACCTCCCTCCTCAACCTCCCTCCTCAACCTCCCTCCTCAACCTCCCTCCTCAACCTCCCTCCTCAACCCCATCCTCAACCCCATCCTCAACCCCTTCCTCAACCCCCCATCCTCAACCCCATCCTCAACCCCATCCTCAACTACCCTCCTCCACCCCTTCCTCAACTTCCCTCCTCAACCCCTTCCTCAACTACCCTCCTCAACCCCTTCCTCAACTACCCTCCTCAACCCCTTCCTCAACCCCATCCTCAACCCCTTCCTCAACTACCCTCCTCAACCCCCCATCCTCAACCCCATCCTCAACTACCCTCCTCCACCCCTTCCTCAACTTCCCTCCTCAACCCCTTCCTCAACTACCCTCCTCAACCCCTTCCTCAACTACCCTCCTCCACCCCTTCCTCAACTTCCCTCCTCAACCCCTTCCTCAACTACCCTCCTCAACCCCTTCCTCAACTACCCTCCTCAACCCCTTCTTCAACCCCCTCCTCAACCCCCCCATCCTCATCCTCAACCCCCCCCCCCCATGTGTCGAGAGACACGCGCGGGGGGGGGTGGGTGTCGAGAGACACGCGCGGGGGGGGGGGGTTGTGTCGAGAGACACGCGCGCGCGCGCGGGGGGGGGGGGGTCGAGAGACACGCGGGGGGGTGTCGAGAGAGACACGGTGGGGATATACGGTATGTTCTCTCGTTTGTTTCCAAAACTACCTTTAGTAGTAGCCAATGTGGTAAGTGGGGTTCCTCAGGGTTCAGTATTAGGTCCTCCCCTTTTTAACATATTTATTAATGACTTAGAGGTAGGATTGGAGTGTGGTGTCTCCATTTTCGCTGATGAAATGAAGTTGTACAAGGTAATTAAATCAGATAGTGATGTGCTTTCCCTCCAAAGGGATTTACATACAATTGAGGAATGGGCATCTAAATGGCAGATGAGATTTAATACGAATAAATGTAAAGTTATGCATCTTGGAAGGAAAAATAGGTGTATCGGATATTGAAAGGGATTTGGGAGTGCTTTTGGACAGCCACCTAGGTAACCGTGCTCAAAGCCAAGCAGCAGCTGCAAAGGCAAATAAAATATTAGCATGTATTAAGAAGGGTATAGAAGCAAGGGAAGCAAATATAATTCTGTCACTATACAAATCTCTAGTACGCCCTCATTTGGAATATAAAGTACAATTTTGGGCACCACTTCATAAAAAGGACATTTTAGAGCTGGAAAAGGTACAGAGAAGGGCAACAAAACTAATAAGGGGAATGGAGGGGCTAAGTTATGAAGAAAGACTAACCAAATTAAACTTATTTTCTCTAGAAAAAAGGTGTCTAAGAGGAGATATGATTACCTTATATAAATACATCCAGGGTCAGTATAAAGTTTTGTCGGCGGAGCTTTTTGTGCCAAGCGGTTTTCAACTGACAAGAGGATATCCCTTGAGGTTAGAAGTAAAAAGATTCCACCTTAAAGAAAGAAAAGCGTTCTTCACAGTAAGGGTGGTTAATCTGTGGAATTCTCTACCAGAGGAGGTGGTGACAGCGGATTTGATAGATAACTTTAAAAGGGGACTGGATTTATTTCTAATTAAAAAGGGAATTCAGGGTTATCATGGATAATTATTGAGGCAGTATTGATACAGGGAGAAGTCTAGTTGCCGGTTTCTGGGATCAGGAGGGAATTGATTATTTATTTATTTTTATATACAACTAATTAATTAATAGTTAATCCGCATATTGCAGATTAGAGGAGATCTTAAAAGGTTGAACTTGATGGACTGAAAGTCTTTTTTCAACCTTAAATATTATGTAACTATGTAATATAAGAAATGTAAGACTGAAAAGGGAGTGTGAAAAAAGGACGGTGGGGAAAGGTAACGAGTCCAAAGAAATAGGATCTTGCCTACACCACCCATCAACTCTCAGGGTCTAAATGTCCCAACATGAGGCCCATCTTCTGTATCTCTTATCAATTTCGGACGATAAGACACTCATTGAGTGAATTAAATTAATTTTGCATAATACCTCCTCATATATTGGAGTAGTTAATTTCCAATATTTATCAATTCAAACATAACTAAAATCATAATGTCAATCTCGATGCTTCCAAATGAAGTATTGGAACACTATACAATGAAAAACAATATATATGTTTGAAAACGTTGAGTCTGTCTAAGAGCGTAATTCAGCAGGAAAACTGTTATACAGCTAATTTTTTATGGAAAATGTGGTGCTGCCTGTGCAGAACACTGGAGGGATCCCTGATAGATTAGTGGAAGTTGTGTAGACTAACGCCTACATTTCTGGAAAGCTGTGGTTGTAGCCTTTGATGCAACGTCCTGTCTCTAGGCCAATGATGGGGAAAGGGTGCGGTATCAATTTTAATGTTATCCAGTTAAACAAAGGTCCTGCGCTTCTGATTCTTCCTCCTCTCCCACCCATCCCTCCCTCAAATGATAACTACAAACTGCCACATCATCCAGCTCTCAGGGTCTGATGTAACAAACATAAAATGTATTCATGTATTCATGAACAGAGTCTTCAAAAATTCAGATTATCTCAAAATATGGATTGTTTCCCTGCTAATACTCTTAGTTTAATACATACTTTGTCTTTTATCATTTTTGATCCTTTGAAGAGCTTGCATATGGCATTTCAACATCTCTATTACCTTCCACAACCGCAGAATTGGATATTCATGTAAATAAAGTCATTACAAAAAGTGTTAGCCTATAGTTAAAACGATTACTTTCTCGAAATTTAATAACTGAATAGTCCGTACATATAGAAAGCAGATAATCTACATACATAAAAAAATGTGTTGAATGGGAAAAAAGGAGAAGCATATTATCCCCCTCCCTTAATGATCGGCACTAGAAAAAATGCATAGGTGCGGCCCACTTCTGCTGAGGTTATTAATCAAACTACTAACATTCTGATTGAATGGGGTGATTAATCCGTGACCTCGCCAGGTGTGTATCCCACTGATGCCATTTCTTTCAAAGTGCTGAAATAAAAAGTAAACCATGCATTTTTATTTTGTCTTTTACATCCAGCTTGTTACTTTCTCAGTAGAGTGTTTATACTAATGAGAATTCCATTAGACCCAGATTTGGAATGGAAACTGCCTGTGGATTCAAAGTCTTCTCCTTAAATGAAATAAAAATGGCTGATCCCATCGCCACATAATTGCAATGGTAGTACAATAGACACTGTAATGTTTTATTTGCAATTCTGAAAATATATTGCATTATTTCAAGTGTAGTTTTTCAAAATATTAAATAGTATGGCAACAGCTGTTCTTTTAATTGTAGAAATGAAAGTTAAGTCCCATAATTTTATTCTCAATTTATAACGTTTGTTTGTTTGGAACCTCCTAACCTCCTCTCGTTACCCTAATTCTTTAAAGGACAGACCACTGTAGTGTGGGGAAAAAATAACCATTTGTGAGAAATGCAAGAAACGAAAAATATTATCAGCTATGTAGGAAATGAGCATGAAATTATTTTAGTGAAATATTGTTTTATCAAACTGAGCTAGTGTTTAGGGGCTTCTGTACAGTAATTTAGTAAATGAAGTTGAAAATAAGACTTTTACCCCATGAAATTGAACCTTTTTATTTGCCCCTCTAATCTTTGTAATATGTGGATTCATTGTTAATTGATCCAGAGGATATTAGACCCTATCAGATTCTGCTAGAAGTAAAAAAAAAAAAAAAAAAATCTGTAAAATTGATTTCATCATTATGGTATGCATAGCTGTTAATGTTGTTTGTTTGATACACATTTCACAAACCTTGAAGGTTTTCCTAGATTGCAGTGGTCCTTTAAAATATGTAAGGAGAACATAGGCAAAAATGTACACAGTCCTTTGGTTTATTACCTGGGGGAGGGGGTAGAGCACGTCCATTTTACCACTTTCCACATCTTGAGAAATACTCCTGAATAACACCTGTTAAATGCCAACAGCATTATCAGAACAACTGAGACTGCATCATATGAACAAAATATCAACTGATTTGGGCTTTGCATGTCCCTTTGGGATTCTTGGTAATAAGTATAATTAAAGCTGTATTCTGTTCAATCCTTTAATTTACTCCTCTATATGTCCACAGCAAAAATCGCCATCAGAGTCATTTCTTGGGCGAGAGAAAAGGTCGAGCTCCCAGTCATATGGCCGCCCCATCCAACTAGACAAGATCCTCATGTCCAAGGTGAAAGTGCCTCATACGTTTGTCGTCCACTCATACACCCGGCCAACTGTGTGCCAGTACTGCAAGAAGCTGCTGAAAGGCTTATTCCGGCAGGGACTACAGTGCAAGGACTGCAAGTTCAACTGTCACAAGCGCTGCGCACCTAAAGTGCCTCACAACTGCCTAGGAGAGGTGGCCATTAATGGAGGTACTGTCCTCTCCTCAGGGTCTGTTGTGTGGATTTATGAGATTGCAGAATGATGAAGCAACTCTGGTTCAGTAACTAGCATTATTTGTAGGCACTGTATGCATGTTGTATGTAGCAGCAGACAGGTCATTTAGTCTTACCAGTTCATAGCTAATCTCAGTTGTTTCCTTTAGAACTCCTGAGCCCTGGGGCAGAATCCGATGTGGTCATGGAGGAGGGAAGTGACGATAATGAGAGTGACCGAAGCAGCCATCTCATGGAGGATATGGAAGAGTCCTTGACACCAGACTCTGAGAGCTCTATGACAGGTTGTCGCAATGAGAATGGAGACATGCAGGATCCTGATCAGGACCAAGACACGTCCGACCGCATGATCAGGTGAGTGTCTCTGATTGTAGTCGCAATCTGGCTGAACTAGGTGCAATTCTAAGATCTTTCCATCCATGGAAAAATCAGGAGAATAGAATGACCTGTTAAAAAAAAAAAAAAAAAAAAAAAACATTTTCACATTAAAGGGCCACAATATTTGCCATTTGTACTCTGTACCATTAGGTGGAAAATTGACAAGCTGGGAACATATATGTATACATGTACAGTGGTACCTCGGGTTACACTGTTAATCCGTTCCGGATGAGACGGTCTAACCCAAAAACAATGTAACCCAGGTATCGTTTCCCATAGGAATTAATGTAAATTCGATTAATCCGTTTCAGACCCCAGATTTTTCATTTTTGGATACAAACCCAGACAGAAAGTAATAAACAACAAAAACAGTCAAATTACTTAGAATTTAACTTCACTTTACCTGTACTGAGAGGACTTGGGATGGTGAGGATGTAGAGAA